>JASUDE010000194.1:0-85336 GCA_034509685.1 Colletotrichum cereale
TAAAGTGGTAGTGGTGGTTGTGATAGTATCATTTTTGGGGTGACCGAAATGCAGGGGTGACCGAAAAGTGGGTGCTTTGACTTACTCGCTGCGTGCTACCTATCCTTGAGGAACCCGATGCAGCCTGTGCTCTTTATCCGGCTTCCACATGTAAGCGAACATTTGCGGATGACGGAAGTAGCAGACGGCATCATGAAATGCCGACGTGTATATTCAAAGTCCCGATAAACCCTGTGTCTCGGCGCTGCCTCGGTCATCTTTACCCCAGATTTGGCTTTCGGGGCCCGCCTCCCGTGAGGGTTGCAACCCCGCACGCAATCATACGAATGAATCTATTGCGGATCTGACAGTCTGCACAGAACTGCAGCGAAGGACTGTTGGTCATGATTTGATGGCTTAACGTCTGACCAGCTCTCTGATGTCGATCGAATGGAGGTGATGTATGTTTCCATCCGCACCACGGAGAATTCAGACTCAGAGGGCAATCGCGGTATTTGTACTTGGTCGTCCCCGATGCCAGAGACTCTGTAATACTCACCATGTCTTGATAATCTTGGACAAGCCAACTACCAGCCCTATACGCAGCATAATGGCCATCGTCGGTGCCAAAGAAGAACATGTTGATCCAGCACTTTCGCAGATTGCTCAAGATGACAAGACGATATGGTATCAGAAGCCGAATTTGCGTTTCTTGTACCTGATCCTCATCCCGACTGCACTCGGAGTAGAATGGACTTCCGGATTCGACTCCTCTATGATGAACAGTCTTCAAGCCGTTACTTCATGGGTCGAATGTAAGCCTGTGGTTGAACTGTCTTTACCTGACGTGACCATTGCTGACTCCAACGTGTTCAGACTTTGGTCGACCCAACGCATCTAGGCTTGGTCTCCTCAATGCAATGTACTCGCTCGGCGCTCTAATGGCAATCCCATTCGTTCCGATAGTCAGCCAACGTTTCGGCCGTCGACGTACTATCCTATTAGGCTCCTGGATAATGGTTCTGGGTGCCGGACTACAAGCTGGTGCGCGAAACGTCGATATGTTTCTGGCTTCACGCTGGGTTCTGGGATTCGGCATTCCTTTCGCCATCATCAATGCATCTTCACTCATTGGCGAGCTATCGTACGCAAAAGAACGTCCTGTAATGACCAGGTATGTCCAATCATATCGCTGTTGGTTTTACGAATCGTTGTGCAGGCTAATTTGGGAAATTTGAAGTCTTTTCAATGCAAGTTGGTTCGTAGGTAAGAACAGGACCCGATCAACCCAGAACTACGTAGTTATCTAACAAATATACACAAAATAGGCGCGATAGCCGCTGCCGGTATCACATTTGGTGCGTGAACTCTATCTATCCGTCAACACTCAAGCTAATAATAGTCGATATTGACATTTTCCAGGCACATTCCAAATGTCTAGCACATGGGCTTGGAGAATTCCGAGCCTGCTTCAGCTCGTTCCTAGTGCCTTCCAAATCTGTTTTATGCCGTTCTGCCCCGAGTCTCCTCGATGGCTAATCTCCCAAGATCGGGGTGACGAAGCATATGCCATTCTCCATAAGTACCACAGCGAAGGCGAGAACGGCGAGGATTTTGTCCGCCTTGAGTACGCACAAATTATGTCAACCATTCAGCAAGAGAAGGAAGTTGCCAGCAAGTTCGCTTGGGCTGATGTTGTCCGCGACGCCGCAATGCGTCGTCGCTTCATGATCGCCGCTATCATGGGGTTTTTTACCCAATGGTCTGGAAATGGTCTCTTATCTTTCTATATGAAGCGTATCCTCAACCTTGTAGGCATTACGGACAATCATACAGTTCAGAAGGTCATCCTAGGTAACACTTGCTGGGGTAAGGCTATGATCTTTGGCTCTGTGTCACGATACAGAACAAGAGACTAACTTGTGCAAAGGATTGATCAACGCCGTGCCGATAGCACTGATAGCTCCGCGGTTTGCGAGAAGAAAGATGTTCCTTGTGTGTACCATTGGCACTGCTGCTGTGTACACTGTGTGGACGATTGCATCCGCCAGATTCGCCATTGAGAATTCCCAAAGAGCTGCTATTCCAGTTTTGGTCTTCATTTTCGTCTATTCTCCGTAAGTACATGCTATCTAGAAGAATAGCAACGTGTGCTGACACTGTAAATTGCAGGTTCTACAACATTGGTTGGAATGCACTTGCGTAAATCACTTCCCTATTGCTCTAGGAACTACCTATTGTATTCAACGTGGCTAACATAAAATTACTACAGATACACATATCTTGTAGAGCTTTTCCCATTCAGTCAGCGGTACGTCCTTTTTGATGGTAGTTACGGTGGTCTATTCCCGTGTACTCTGGTTCCCAGGATGTACTCACGGCTGACAATCTACAGAGCTAAGGGCATTGCTGTTGAACAACTTACTGTCCGATTCGCTGTCTTCTTCAATACCTACGTCAACCCCATCGCCCTTGACTCCATCGGCTGGAAGTACTACATCGTATATTGCGTCTGGATCTTGGTTGAAATTGCTACTGTGTACATGATTTTTCCCGAGACCCAAGGCCGCACACTCGAGGAGCTCAGTTTCATGTTTGAAGGCAAAGAGATCCAAGACAAAGTTCAGAAGAACACCCAGAAGGTGCTTCAGGTCGAACTCGAGGACATTGGGGCTCAGGCGCGACCCGGATCACGGGATGCACCTCCAGATGTGAAGGTCTGATGGAACCTGTACACCTGCTCTGGGACCTGCCTTAGTATGTCTGTCTTGTGAACCAATCATTATGTACAGCTTAACACTGAGCGAGGACATGCAAGATGTGACATGAGAAGCAATATGGGTAAGACGCCTAACAAGATCACATGCCGATGATTAGTGATGTTAAAACTATTGCGTGAAGGACACGTGAACTCAAACGATATTTCTTCTTGGCCAATGCCGTCTACGTGACGTCAAGCCCCACTCGGAAGTTCAGCCCTGGCGCACCCGCCGAGGCGGCCCGGGGAGCAGGCCCACCTTGCGGAAGACAACTCCGAGCGGAGGTTACCTCCGGCCTGCCATCGCCCTCGTCTGCACTTGAACAAAGACTAGTTCTCCTGCCAGCAAAATTATACTGGCAACAGACGACAGATCCACTCATCAAGCGGGCTGAGACTGTGGGACAGCTGAAGTTTCAGTGGCAATGCAGGAGGCTTAAGCCCGTCCGTTTATTGAAAGAGCATGCCAGCCAAGGCCGCTGTGGAGCGTATAACGGGGAAACGAACAGCGGTCAGATTGTTAATAATGCTCAGCGACCAGGAGCGCCAACCATAAAGTGGACCCAATTCATTGGATCAACTAGCTCATTATGAGGAAATCCGACATACACTACATCCTGAACAGAACGCGATTTGTCGCTTGCCAAGTAAACGCAAATACAGCCAGTGTTTGCTAGCTGCAGATCGAGGCAACGTTTTCTTATGCCGTGGCAACGGTCTAAGCTGTCTGAGGAAGGATCTTCAGCGACACAGCGCTTCCCTGCTCTTATCATCTGTTGGCATCAACAAAGCAGCAGCCGGAGCAGCAGCTCCTCGCGGCTTCCAGCAGCCCTGGCACATATCGACTGGTTCGCTTCACCACGGGGCTACGGGCCACAAACGCTCCCGCTAAAAGCAAGGCTCGTTGCACAAGCTATCGGTCCCTTTAGGTTTCAAGATTCGAAATGACGCCAGTGAAACGTCAGTCCTACTAAGAGGCGACTTACATTCAATTCTGAGATTGGCATTCTACCTAACAGAATAGTTCATGCTGACATCTTTATTCCTGAACGCCCATGCACCGGTTGCATGTCCCCACAAACACACGGCAGCTGAACATCTTCACTTGTATTTAGAAGGCCCGTATGCCGCACGGAAATGCGATATACGCCGTATACAGCAATCTACCTCCCCTCAAAATAATTCGAATTATCAACGGCACCCACACACTTCTTCTTTTTGTTTCTCGGCCACTTGAATTACACAATACCTGTTGCACTCAGTACCCTAATACCGTGCCTATGAATCAGCGCACATTCCAATCGCTTCGCACCCGCAACCAGAATGTCTCTCGCACACAAAGCCGTGCGTGGCGCGTTGCACTTTCATGCAAGGCCATCACACGCAATCTCTGCACCAGTCGCCGTCCGGATATCATGCAAACCACTTTCCGGCCGGCCGTTCCACAGCACGCATCGGCAAAACGTCGAGGGAAAACCAACCGCTATTGATCCCAGAAAGAACCCCGCCGCCGAGGTGTTGCCACCTAGAGAAACTAACTTCGGCAAGGCGCAATTCGCTGACTTCAACTTGAAAGGCCGTGCCTTTATCGTCACAGGTGGCGCTCAGGGGCTTGGTTTGAGCATAGCTGAGGCCCTGGCAGAAGCCGGTGGGAAAGGTAGTTAAATTAATAACTTCTCATGGACAGTGAAGGAAAGCGGCTAACATCTGTCTAGTCTACTGCTTGGATAGACAGGAGAATCCCCACGAGCAGTATGCAGAGGCATTAGCTCGTGTTGTGCCGGAATGGGGAGGTTCTCTCCAGTACCGGAGAGCCGACGTGGTGGATACCGAACAACTAGACAAGACGATTGCTGAAATTGCCGACGAGAACCAGCGAATCGATGGATGCGTGGCCGCTGCCGGGATTCAGCAGATCACACCGGCCGCCGATTACAAGGTCGACGACGTGAACAAGATGCTGGCCGTCAACTATACCGGCGTCTTCATGACCGCAACATCCGTTGCACGCCAAATGTTCAAGTACAAAACCCGCGGTAGTATCTGCTTCATCGCCAGCATGTCCGGCATGATTGCAAACCACGGTCTGCTTTCCCCGGTCTATAATTCCTCTAAAGCTGCAGTAATTCAACTGGCGCGAAATCTTGCGATGGAGTGGAGCCCTATCACAAAGGAAGGGAGTGGTGGTGTCCGAGTAAACTGCATCAGCCCAGGGCATATCATGACACCGATGGTGGAGAAAAACTTCGAAGAAGTCCCTGGCTTGAAGGAAGAATGGGAGAGCCTCAACATGTTTGGTCGATTGGCGGAGCCAAGAGAATTCAAGGGCGCGGCTCTTTTCTTGATGGGCAACGCTAGCACGTTTATGACGGGCAGCAACATGATTATTGATGGCGGACACACAGCGTGGTGATTTTGTGGACTTTATGAATCATATACCCCGAGTTGTACATGAAGATGAGATGGCGTAGATTAAGTACGCTGAGAGTTGTGTATGGGTTTATTAAGAGCAGTCTATTTTTATGACATAGAGCGAGTTAGTCTTGGCCCTGAATAGTGGGATATACCACTTTGAGTTTGTCCCCATCACCAGCTAGTTTTCCGCGATGCTTAGTCTGTGAACTCCCTTCGGATCGATACATCAGACTACATGTCGTGCCGAAATGTAGACTGCACGAATGGCTACCGCAAGCTGTTTCTTGACCAACATGTTACACGTGACCCGTCACCCCATCGGAACAATGCTTGTGGGCTGCCCAACACTGCCGGATGGGGTAATGTTTATACCCTATTCTTAGTTTGTGTATACTGCAGTTTATCCTCAACTAGTAATTCCATTGTCATGCACAATCGGGAAAACTTTTGGTCAATATTATGTGGTGCACTTCTTGATTTTGGTTGTTGATGCGACTTCTAGAACAAGGGCTCATCACCTGTCGTTATTGGGTGTTGCATTCATGTTTCACACGTATCATTGTGATTCTTGCAGTCGACCTTGTGTTATAGTAGAAGAACAAATAACTTCACTCCCGTTTACCGGTCGACCCGTTTATTGTTTCCCTTTTCATGGGATGTATGCTATCTCCCTATGCGTTTCTGTTTCTCAAACGCCACCCGTGCTGTACAAATTGTTTCCATGCCGTATTTCATGACATTGTCACCAAGCTTCCCACATTTGCGAGCCTATAGCAACCAGACGATTGAAGAGCTCGTCTCTTGAGATGATTGCGGTGAGGTGATGCTCTTTTCCCATTCCATCCGTCACAATGAGGCCATCTGCAATCTCACGATTTGTGGCCCAGCCGACGAAGATTTTAGACTTCCATCCAAGCCCGCCCATTTTGCGGATTTGCTACCAAAAAGTTAGCGTTCGGTGAATTGTAGGCAGTTACATAGGTTTTGCGGGAACATACATCAATGTCTCCAATAGTTATGGTCCACGTCGGGTTCAGGTCATCGGAATCGGTTGTCCAGCTCAAAGCAGGGGTAGTCGCCGTTGCTGTGATGAAAGCATGGCCTTTCTTACCTTTCCACCGTGCCGGGAAGGATATAGGCCCTTTTTCAGGATCAGGCTCCGTCTTGACCACGCCAAGTCTGTCCTTGGCGTGTTTTGCGCCCACCTTGGCCTTTAACTTGTCTGCAGCCAGGGTGGTATTGATCCCACCCTTTGCAGTGCTCTTGATGAAGTTCATGATCCTGTGGCCCTTCTTCTGTTTGTGCTCTTCGGTTTGAGATTCGGCGGGCGCAAGTACGTTCGGATCGGGTTGAACAGCGAGATCTATCTCCTCTTGATCGACGCCTTGTGAGTTTGTGAGTGGATGACAAAGACAAAGGAAACATTTTGGAACTGACCGAGATGCTCTAAACCTTGACCTGCGGTCGCATGAGGCACATCTGGTGGTGGCTCGGAGGACGCGGGAGGCGGCGGCAGCGGCGCCTTGTTTCTCTCGCCAATGCGTAGAAGCGTGATCGTGAGCTGGGCATTGGTAGGAATGCCCTTGAGAATGGTGTTTCGCAATTCAACATACTTCTTCCAATGAGGGTAGGTACTGGACATACTTTAGAGATACGAGTAATCAAAGTTGAAAGAAACACTGACCGGTTGACAAACACCAGGCCTCTTTGGATGATCGGGTCGCCAAAGAATGTGAATCCAACCACGAATCCGGTGCCCTTAACCAGCATATACGACGTCGTGAAGAGAGACCCAAGGAACATCGGCAGCAAGATGCTGGCAATTATGAGGCGAGGTCGCTGTTGCGGGAATGGCGGTGTTGGGCTGAGTGCGTTGCCGAAGCGTTCCCAGGTGTCGACAAGCTACATCTTTCAGCAACGGGCTGGGCCAACGGTCGATATGGGGCAACTTACGTCCGCGATTCCATGCATAACAGGCCTAGCTTTTACCCAGACTGACTCGTGAACAGGCTTCTTGGTCTTGTCGTGGTGACCGCTTGGCTCGTTACCGCCAGTCTTGTCTTTGGCATTGACAACATCTTGGGCAATGTCAGTAGGGTCGGGGGCAGCCGTGTCATCGTGGGGATCGCCTTGGGGATGTTTCCCCGCCGCCGTGCTGACGATCAGCGAGGAAATGCTATTGACGAAGCTGTGAGCTTCCTGCTCCACAGCTTCACCAGCGTGCTTCTCCGGGGCGCCTGTGATGGAGTCGTCGGACGCGAGGACACCAGATGCCGGCTTCTTGACGCCGCCTGTTTTGCTATCAATGAGAGATGGTGGTGCGGGAGGAAAGCAAAAGTCTCGTGCTTCGGGGACGAGAACAAGAGCCATTAGAAAGCTAACAAGGACGGGCACGACAAAGTCGAGGAGCCAGGCGGCGGAGTAGACGGCAAGGAAAGTCGATGTGCGTCTCGACTCACGCCATGAACGAAGGCGGACAATCTGTTTCCAGAAGGAGAAGAGACCGACTATTACAGTCATGTACAGTCGTTCAACATGGGCGCGGAGTTTATCTGGCGAAAACTCCTCTTCATCTGCGATGTTCATATCCAGATTGGCGAGCTGTATGATTGTAAGACGGATGCATGACAGGTAGGCTTGAAAATACTTGCTGGTGGTTCCGCTATTGACTTGACATGGAATATTTGCTGGGGGACTCGTTAGTATCTGCCATCAAGGGAAATTTGTTCTGCAACCCGGGTCACTGCGCAGTGCCTACCTTGTCGAATCGACGAACCAGGATCCAGAGCTCCTCGTTCGTCAAGCCGCCAATCATGGGCTTGGAAACCATGCTCGGCGGGTTGTTCCATCCCAGGTTCTTCACCTCCACGTCCCCATGATCAAGCTCGGCATGTCCCTGCTCCTCCACAGGCTTCTGCTTGGTGGCCATGTCTGCCAGGTAATGGCTGTCTGTCGGTCTTTCTTCCTCGTATGCCTCCACTATTTCGGGCTCTTGACCCATTGTCGACTGGCTAGAGTAGCCATAGCTCGACTGGCTTGGGGGCGTATCTAGATCAGGGTCCGACGAAAGAGGCGGCGGAGGTGGTGCTGCTATCGGAGGCAGTATAGGCGGGGGCTGTGAAGGCATGTCATCGATATCGTCGCTAGGTCTCCCCTTAAACATGATTGCGGTCGCTGACGTGCATGTGACCAACGCGAGGGAACCTTGCAAAGTAGGGAGTTGGGTGTTATTTCTGAGGCGGGGGGGCTCGTAAGCTATGAGGGCTTGGAAGCTTTACGTGAAGCTGTAGTCAAGACACATGGAAATCATGATTATTTTCCCTCCCTTAGAAGAGCTGCCGCCGCCGACGTCAACTACATCTTGCTTGCCGCATTGGGTAACGGAGGCGTGACGTCACGGACCGTCGGTGCACTGATTGGATGTACACGTAGCGTGGTCGCAATGATCGCCCTAGGAAGTAGGAAGATCTCCCCATAGATGAGCTAGGCGGATAGCAATGACACCTGTTTACCGGATGATTGGGTGGTTATGTGGCCTCTTTTGTGCCGTGGCATCCTTCTAAACGCCTCGACAGCGGATTGCCTGATTATCTCATGTAAGGGGGATCGGGGGAGAAGCGACCTGGGCCCGTCATTCAGTGAGTCTGTCGGTCATCGCTTAAGCTCCACAAAATTCCATCATTGGTCATTCGATATCCTTTTTCTCTCATGCTGTCTCACGTTGGTTTACGCGGTGGCCTGGGCTCTTCCCAAACCCCTTTGAGCTCGAAAGAGAGCCGCATGCCTCATATCTGATCGAATTGCCGTTTATCCGACCTGTCCATCGCCTCAAGATAGGCTTCGTCTCGATCGCTGAACTTTATGCAAGCTCTCGGGGCTCAGGCATAGCCCTAACAGTTGAGACGGTTGTGAAAAAGGTTTAATATCGCGCCATTGTCCAGGAATTAAGCTCCCCCGTATTCGGTTTTGCTGATTTCTCAAAGTGATTATTTCTTAGAGCTGAACTTGATCATCAAGGAGCATAAATTCTCGAAACACGGATGCGTAAGAACCGTCTCTTGACCCGACGAAGCCACTTTCGCTTAGTCTGGTCCGCTTCATAGCTTGGTTGTAAGGTCGACCCCGATGCTGTTAGCGCCTCTACCCACTCTGAAAATTCCGCAATGAAGCATCTCCACTCTAGGGGCTATGATCACCCTGTCACCAGTCGAATTCATCACCTTCTCTAGATCTCACAATCATTGTCGGAAGGGTGGCCGAGTTGGTTATGGCGCCAGGTTAAGGTCAGCTTAACATCTGTTTCCTGGTGGGGCAACCCGCGCGAGTTCGAGTCTCGTCCCTTTCATTTTTGATTATTTGATGCATGCATATCATTCGTTGCATTTATCATCGAGACAGTCGGTAGCTTTGTTCAAGTGAAATTCCTTTGTCTTTACAATTCTTTTTGTATTGGTGTTGAAAGCACAGGTTTTACACTATTGAAAGGTTGCGCGTGAATACACTATTTGCAACCACCACAATTGTTGCGATCAATAACCCTCCCAGTACTGGTAGTTGTTCGTCTGCTCAGGTGTATCCCAAACCAAGGGAACGCTCGTATCGTCCGGTCTCTCGGGCCACGCCTTGGCAAGGCCCATCCAAGCCTTGACATTCTTCCACGTCGCCTTGGCACCAGTAGGCGCTGCAGCGTCACCAGCAAAGAAGCTGACACCGGTGCTGTCCTTACGCGATGGGTAGATGCGCGCCGTCAGAGCGAAGCGCTCGTTGACCCAGATCTCGAGCAGGGAGCCGTCAAGAATAATGTGGAAGTTGAGATCTTCGGTGGAAGTGCTGTTGCTGCCTGTTGCACGAATCTCGTAAGGCTCGAAATGGCCATTGATGGTGGCGTTGTTGAAGTTGGGAAGCAGACTGCTGTGGTCGCGCACGACACTGATGAGCGACGTCTCCGGGTCGAACTTGATTGTGGTGTACTCGGAGTTCTCAGGGCTCTTGCCGAGGATGATGCCGGCGGGGCCGTTGAAGCCGCTGAGGGTCGCCGTCAGCTCGTATGAGGAGGTGCCCATGCTTGAGGTCAAAGACTTGGTGGCGTCGGTAAGCTCGCCAATATAGAACTCCCCGACCCCGGCACCTTGACGGAGAGCCTCGAGAACGTCAGGGAGGGGACGCATGCCAAGTGTCTGCGCAGTGGCGCCGTTGCCGCTCTCGATGCAGTGGCTACCGTCTTTCTGAGTACCGCAGTTCTGGACGCCCTTGGTCTCGTGGATGAACAGCTCCATGGGCAGGTTCAAAGATCCCGCGTAGCCGAACTGTTTGGCGGTCGCAACCTGGTTGGAGACAATGTCTTCATTGACCCATCCCCACATGACGCGGCGGTTGTTGTTGCGAGTGTCAAGCCAGGTGGATTGGGCATAGGAGAGACCCCAGTCCAGGGCGGCACCTGAGTTGGGAGTGAACTGGACGGAGCCGTTGTCACGGCGCGCGACGTCACCACGGTTCCAGAGAGCCCATTGCTCCTTCCAGTGCAGAGTGGTGTTGCCGCCCTCCGTACCCATGGTGACGAACCAGGCCTTCTCCCCAGTCTCGCCAATGGGGAGGTCAAAGAGGCCGCTGACCTCGAAGTTGTAGCCATAAGATCCAGTGATCTCGGGGTTACCCAGTGACGTGTTGGCGGCAGGCTCCCAGAGGGCCCCGAGGAAAGTCCACTGGGTCAGGTTGGATGCAGGTGCAGAGTAGAGCGGGATACGGGGTCCGATAAAGCCGGGGCGAGCGGCGTCAGGGAACGTGAGAGGAACATCGCCGGACTTGAGGCCGGAGCCGAGGACCATGTAGTAGTGGGGTTCGCTAACCTGAAGGAGGCTGTCGAGATTTTCAGAGGGGAAGAAGTGGGGGTCCCTCCATCCGGTGACATTCCATCCCTCGGGAGGGCCAGAAAGAACGGTGCCGACTCCTTTCCAGGTCGAGCCTCCATCGGTAGAGGTGTACATAGCCTGCACTTCAGTACCGGTGATATACGGCTTCTTCCAGCTGGTAGGCAGGTAATGGATACCGGTCCCGAAAGTCAGGAGAGTGCCGTCACTGCCGCCCTCGGTGTTGACCGGCAAGGTTGAGCCGGTGAACTGCGAAAGGGGAGCGGAAGCGTACTTGCCAGGAGCAAGGGAAACGGATGAGTCGTTTGCCCAGTCGCCGACGTCAGTCCAGTGGAACAGGTCCTTGGAGACCGCATGTCCCCAGGAAATGTTGCCCCAGTTCACGTGGTTGGGGTGGAACTGATAGTGCAAGTGGTACGTTGAGGTGGCCGGGTCATAGACGGCACCGCAAGGGTCGTTCATCCAGCTGTGCGGCGCGATGTAGTGGGAGCGAGGCCTCCATCGAGTGAAGAGAGAGTTGTTGCCTGCCGTCGCGAGGTACTCTGGAGTGATGTTGTCCGGAACGTCGGCGACCACAGGGGCCGCGAGGGCCGCGAGAGAAGCAATCGCCGTGAAGACGACGCCACCCTTGAGAACTGCCATGCTGCTTGTCGTATACTGGTGAACTCGCCGCTTGAGGTCCGAGAAACACTGAGACCAGGAACGCAGCGAGTTCATCTTATATACTGGGCGGTGAACCGGGACCGACTCGACCCGGGGTGGGCTGTCAACCGGGCTCCCATCACAACGTCAGCCATGGGAGAGCCAAGCAAACAGCTCCGCTAGGACACCAAGGATATCTAGTCATGCGACAAGTCTATTGAGGCTCGGTGGGGACACTGATGACGACAAGAAAGCAAAGCGGGCCAAGGGACGAGACTATGAAAATGGGCTATTGGACTGACTTTGCGGGCCGAATGGCAACTCGACCAGTCGGCGATGGGGGGGGCGGAACTGGAGAGAGTTGTGTGGGATGGCCGGGATTCATGCTGGGGGCAGAAGTAAACGCGGGGCGGCCGTAAACCATGGCCAGCATTTTGCAAAAAGTCAATCAAAAGGCTAACGGACCCCACCCAGCAGCAGGTGGGCTAGCGGCAGATTGGCGTTCAAGTAACAACAGGAAAATGCGGGAGATGCGGAGGCGCGGGGGACTTGGCCGCGGCATCGCTCGCTGAAACTCAACGTTGATATTGGGGAAACGGGGGAAAAACAGAACGGTCTGGGTCAATTGGTCACTCGAGTCTAGTAAGTTCAAGTCTGTCATATCATGAAAACCTTGGCACGTGGCCGCATTCACTCTTCCCGCTTGTCTATTTTGTTCGTTGGGGCGACGCCCGAGTGGTTCAATGGCATTAAGGCAGCCGTGGAAGAGGAGCAATGCATCGCATTTGCGCATTCGCCAGCAGGTCGGTACCACACTCAACAATGTGTTGGGAACATAGCGTAGGCACATGACAATGCCGTGGGTATTGGCAATTTCAGCGGCACTTTGCTCGCTGTTATCGTGCCTGGGCGGGACAAGGTTAAATGGCCGAGAGTACGGCCAGCATCGCCCCGCCGCCGTAGAAAACGGGGGCCCACACAGCCCTGATCTGGAGAGCCGGGCCAAGTCAAGGTCTCTCTTTTGGGGCCTGGTTGTCCGAGGATGCCCCCGGAGACTCATCATCTCCTCCCCATTTGCCTTGTCCAAAGTTGCTCGTTGTTTGGCAAGTCTGGCCAAAGCTCCTTGGGTTCGGACGACTTCCACTACTCAGGCCCTACAGCCGTTGTGCGGAGGATGATAGATGAATTTGCGGAGGCGTGTGGGGAAGCCAAGTGGAATGTGACAGAGTCAGTTGGGGTCATGAGCACCGTCAAAGTCCTTAGCGTGACAGTCCAGAGTATCCCAGGGCTCCGAGAGGCCATCAGGCTTTCTATTCTCGCTCAAATGGAGTGTTGCTATAATAAAGCGTCGCTGAAATCCGGATAGAGACACCACGTGACCGGCTGTACTATTCATGGGCAAAATGGCGGCATTCGTGACTCGGTGGTGAGGGTAAGAAAAGCTCAATGGCTGTTGCTGCACTTATTCTCGCCCCGGCTCAAAGGCCATGGCACATGATCAACCCCGATTCTGTCATACCGCAATTTGTTCTCCAGACTTGCGGCCGGCAACCAGTGGGGACGACACTCTTCGTCTTTCGCCAACCCCGAACGCTGGAACCTAACTATGGCGGGTGACCATCCATGGAACATCGCATCCGAGTCGATGGGCCGGAGATCACCTTGCCACCCTATATGTGAAACAGGCACCATCGTGAGCTGCTGTTAGCAACGACGTACCGGCGAGATAATCTGCGAGCGTCAACAGTTCAGGTGCGTCTCTGGAATGTCTTTACCCATATCCGTGCACGTTTCTACATTCGCATATAACAACAAGTCAAGGCGGAATTGTTTCTGCGACCACTAGCAAGCAGGTTCAAGTGATGATTTGAGTATTCGCAACGCATTACATAATAGATTTCTACAGACACCCAGCTTGTCTCGAGCTTTCGACGCTGCCGGGAGAGCATCATATGCAAGCAGTGACACCAACCTTAATGAACTTAATGAACCATCTCACATGCGGAACTTGTCGGGCGAGACCCCATCGGAAGCCACTACCACAAGCGACGGGTGTGCTTTTGTACGCGCAATCATTGCGGAACTAGCCGTGCAAAACAGAAGCTGTGCGACAACCTTATTAGATCATGGATAACTGATCCAGCTATGTCAGGGCATACTCAATATGTACACAAATGTAAGTAAAATAGAAAGGTTATAAGAAGATCATGTAAGTAGCTTACTGGGAGCTGTCTACGTGTAAGTCCCGCAACTGCGGCCCCCACATCGTGACTTTACATGTCTGCATTCCGGTGGGGAGCTTTGGATCAGAAAGCAACAGCTGTCAGTTGGTCCGGTAAACCTATTTGCAACTGAGTCTACATTTCCATGCATGACTTTTTGGAAGAGAGTGCCGCACATACCCATGACGGATCAGTTCAGGTTGAATATAAAGCAGGACCTTGGTACACCCTTTCGAAGAACGGCATGTGACAAATTTACAGTATAATAGTTATAGAAAGTCCTGATCGGGGTGGCCAGAGGACGAGGTCGCGACAGGAGATGCTCCTTCATCTAACACAAGGAGTGAACCAGCGAAAAAACAGCAGAGTCTGTAAAATGTAAACACCAAAGCCGTGTTTAACGCCGTGCTTTCAGCAATACCATACATATCATCTTTCGAGGATCCCCCATTTGGTCTTCCCGATTTCCGAAGAGAATCTTCAACCGTGTTGCCGTTCATCAGACTCGGAAAGTGGTTGGTTAGTGGCCAGAATACCCTCCACCGTCGTTGCCTTCACACATGCCATGAAGGTCTGACACTGCGCCTTCGATACGCTCTGATTTAGGTGGTGTGTCCAACTTGGCGTCCCAGCAACAATACCAATCAAGTTGGCCTGCTCAAGGGAGTTGGTCAACTCTCGTGCTGGTATGAGTACGTTTCCATGACGTTACCGAAATAAAAGGAATTCCGGTCATCCAACTCTGATACTACTGAAATCGAAAACCCCCACTATCGCTTGACCATGCGCTCCAATTGCCGTGCTTGTTCCTCAGCTCTTGCCACTGCGCCTTCGATTCGGGTCTGATCGGAGGTCTCAACTCTCGATTGGTTCGGTTTGCGTGTCTCTGCCTTGGAAGACTGTCGGGCTAGTAGGTGGGTGGAGGCGAGGGGGCTAGGTTAGAGAGTCACTATCCCCAGCCATCTCTTACCGGTATTGCCCTCAATCGGTGCTGTTCCCCGGATTCCATCCCCGCACATATGGTTCGTTGCAACGTGGAGAGGCAGACGATCTTTGCGGGGGAGAATGGCGGAAACAGAGGGCAGTCGTCGTTTCCGGAAACATGTGCCATCTCGATTCTTGTCTTTTGCTTGCGACTCACTCTTGAGCCACAAAATCAAGGTCGCGCGACCCTTGACAAGCTTAAGCTGACCTCCGAACATTTCTTCTCCAGCCCACTTGTTAACCTCTCACCGCGTGTAACCTTCTTTCGACTACGGCCGACAATCAAAGAGGCCCGTGAGTGAAAGTCGTACAAAGATGGGGGGGCTTCGTGCGGCCGAGGACCGGCCAACGCCAAAGGAGGTCTACAACTGGCGCCTCTATGCCGAGTCTTCCATCATTGCTATGGGATCACTGCTGTAGGTCTGCTTGCTCCCGCTCGGGCCTTGTGCAAGGGATCGAAAGCGGTCGTCGGTCGGGTGTGCACTTACTGGCCCTCCCACGACAGCTTCGGATATGACTCGGCTTTTATCGGAACCACGATTGCGCGCAAGAGTTTCGTGGACGACTTCGGCATCACTCTGGATGCGTCGAAGGATATTTCTTCCAACATCACCTCGGCCTTTCAGGCCGGCGCTCTGGGCGGTGCCTTCATGTGCTTTTTCAGTTGGTCCTCATTTTCCATCCCGGACCCCGGTCTCGTAGTTTGACACAGGTTTTCCCCCGTAGTTACCGAGCGTCTCGGCCGCAAGTGGGCGCTTATCATCAGCAACCTCGTCTTCCTCGCCGGGGCCATTCCCATGACAACCGCCACGAATGACCTCGCATCCATGTACGCCGGTCGAGCCCTGACCGGCTGGGGCTGCGGTGTTATCACTGCAACCGTACCTTCCTACATCGCCGAGCTGTCTATTCCCTCGATCCGAGGAATACTGACCGGTCTGTTCGAGGTCACGTACCAAGCAGGCTCACTGATAGGCTTCTGGATCAACTACGGCATCAACCAGAACATGGACCCCTCGAGCTCTGCGTCCTGGCGTCTGCCGATGGCCGTCCAGCTGATTCCGTCAGGTGCCTTGCTAGTCGGCGGGTTCTTGCTCCATGAGTCGCCGCTTTGGCTCTACCGAAAAGGGCGAGAAGAGGAAGCGCAGAAGAACCTTGTCGCGCTACGGCACCTGCCGATCGATCACCAATACATGCAGGAGGAAATCGAAACGATACGGGCTAGGCTAGCTGAAGAAGCGGCCGTCGCGGCAACGTACGGCGGCGGGTTCTACGCCTACATTCAAGGATCGCTCCATGAGCTGTCGCGGAGGGGGATGTGGAATCGTGTGCTTCTCGTGTTCTGTGCATTCGCTCTGCAGAACATGTCGGGTGCCGCTGGTAAGCGCCCTATTACAACTTGCGTTGCTCGACAGGGTCAGGCCACTAATCTTTTGGTGCTGAAAGCCATCAACTACTACTCTCCTATGCTCTTCGGCTCCATTGGTATCACCGATGTGGCCTTATACACTGGTATCTACGGCCTTGTGAAGGCCGTCGCGTCCATAATTTTCTACGGTGCTCTGATCGACATCTGGGGCCGTCGTAGGCCCACGATTGTGTCATCCGTGGCCTGCTGTCTCTGTTTATTTCTTGTTGGTGTCTATGTACGCGTGGCGAACCCGGCACCTATCATCGCAGCTGGAGGAAAGCTTTCTGCCTCAACGGAAGCCGGAGGGCGGGCGGCAACAGCCGCCATAATGACATACTCTGTCTTGTAAGTTGAGTCCTCAGAAGTACGTGTCAGTGACCGGGGACGATACTGACTTTTGCAAGCTGGTCATTCGGTCTCAACGGCATTCCTTGGATTGTTTCTGCCGAGATCTTCCCAGGCGCTCTTCGCAACTTGACGGGAACCTTCGCAGCTTTCACTCAATGGCTGATCCAATTCATCATCACGAAGGCCCTGCCGTACATTTTCAGCAGTCTTGACTACGGTGTCTGGTTCTTCTTTGCTTGCTGGATGCTGATGGCCAGTGTCTGGGCCTACTTCTTCCTGCCGGAGACGAAAGGTGTCACGATCGATCAGATGGACGCAATCTTGTATGTCTTGCTAACAGTCCCTCTCTCCCACCATACCTTGGTTTGAATGTGCTAACACCCTCGCGAAGCGGGTACGAAGGCGATCGCCGCGCCCGATCCTCTCAACCGAGGACGGACAACACAAAGAGCGTGGAGCAGGATATCAACGAGGTAGAACAGGCAAAGATGGCTTGATACGGAAGAAATAAGGGGTTTAACAATACACTTCTCCTATCTTGTATCGCAAAAAGACCCGTATGGAAGGGGAAAGTCCCTGATTGTAATATTTCTCACATTCCTCGATCAGACATATAACATCAACGCCTGTACCTTGTTCGACTCGATGGCTGTGCTTGCGGGAGTGAGGGGAAACCGTTGACGACGGCGGTTCGTGGCCATATCTATCTCCTACAACGATACCCCATTTCACCATGTTCATTTCAACGAAGACTTGAAGAGAAGGAATCAGGAATCCGTTTGGTCAGACGACGGACATGACGTTGACAACGTCCGGGCCTGCTAGCCCCACCACGCCTGTCGGCCGGTTCCGTTACCGAGCGGGGGGCGGAGGGGAGGGGCACATGGCGGAGCCAGCCACCACGTGTTGAGGATGGTTAGCGTAGACCGGTTCCGGAGCGTGACGCCTGGGTCGGCCGAGGAGGGATGAAAGCACTTGGCAGCGGCTTTGCTTCGGTCTGGCCTGGCCTCGCAGCCTGCTCAGCCGAGTTGACAACGGCTTTGCATTTGGGAGTAGTGAGCGACGACGGAACTGAACGGCCTCCGAACTCTTGAGTTCCTATTTAAGAGCCACGTCTTTGGACTATCGATGCTGAGGCCGAGCCCCACCCATCACGTCGTCCAGAAAGAGACGCCACCGCTTTTATCTTCCCCCGTTCGACATGTCACAAGTATGAACAACCTTTTGATTTTGATCTGGGCTTATAACAAAGGAGTTGAGATAAAACGTCGTTTCGTGGACATTCATAAAGATTCTTAGAAGCCTGAGTAGTCATCATGCCACCAAGCTCCTCGGTACTTACACTCGTAAGATTCAATGCAGGGCAAACAGCCGCATTTTTGAGGCCATGGGCGGATCCTTCAGAGACCAGCCCGTGTAGTCATCGAGGTAGCCCTCGCCGACGACGTCCAAATGCGAGATTGGTACGTCGCCTTGCTCGGACACATTCCAGAGCTCGTCCTCACCGTCCTGATTCACCACGGAGACTATTCCGTGTCCAGGCTGCCGCAGTTTCTGTAATAGTGCACGCTCAACATCTTCCTTGTGTAACCCGCTCGTCCGGCGCAAGACAACAGCCGTCTCGCTACCCGTCAGATACACGATGTGGTCGCCTGGTTTCGCCGACCAAGGCGCGACGCCGAGGTTTCCATCTTGAGTAGAGACAAGGCACCTGCCGTCAAGCGTAGATCGGCCCTTTGGCACCTCAAAGTACTCGTACAGGAGTTTAACGAGGCCAGTGGTGCCCGAGCCAACGAACTCACGTTGCTTCGTCGCCTGGGTCGATGCCCAGTTGGTAAACGATTTGACGAAACCAACGTGCTCAGCTGTCTCCTCGCCGTGGTCGTCGAAGAACCGGGCCCAGACACTACCGATGGTGTTACAGAGCGCCTCGTGCTCCACCTCTCTCCCTTTGAGAGGAATATGCCGATAGGAACCAAACTTGTCTCCGGACGCGTAAGCGTTTCTGTACAAGCCGCGGAGATCCACCTTGGCCTCCTCATACTCCACGGTGAGGTAGGAAGACCTGTCGCCGGAAGGTATGCCATACAGGCTCTCAATCCTGTCAACTTCGTACCCGATGTGGCCTAGCACGAGCGGAAGGTCGCCGTCCGTGAAAGCATGGTGTATCCCTTTTAGTCTCATGTGATTGAGATGATTATCTTTGTACATGGGGATTGTATAGGAGGCGCCACGAGTCCAGTCCGGAGCCCATGATGGGGGTCTGTCTCTTGCCAGCCGCATACGATCTTCCAAGGATGCAAGGAGTTGGGTGGACTTAACGTCAGTGAGCGCCATCATTTTCTCGACGCCGAGCTGGTCAAACATGTACCGGGCAACTTTGCCAAAGGTCTCTGCCAACGACATTGCATAGTCGACTCGAAGATATCTATTGACAACGTAGAGATCACTGATGATGCCGAGGCTAGCGTAAACGAAGTCGCGTGGATCCGTAGCTCCTAGGCCGCGGCGGGCTTGGACGGCACGATGGAGAGGGAGGCGAGCGTTGTTGGCTCGGCTGAAGTTCATGTCCGACAAAACGCGCAACGCCGCATCACCGTCGCCAGTACCTCGCGAGTTACCCGCTCCAGTACCGAGAAAATAATGGCAGAAGTCGTTCCAGCGTATCCGTCTGTCACCACATTGCACCCAAGGGTCTTTCGAAAGGACAAGTTCCTGGAGCACCCAAACGCGCCTGAACCACGACTTGGCGAGAAGGCTCCGGCTAGTTTCTTCGGCGATTCCATCAGCGCCACCGTTGGAGATGTCGGGTGTCGAATCACGGGAGGCGACGAAAACACCAGAAACGTCGGGGGTGAGATCGCCGAGGTGGATGACGGTACTGTGGGCGGTCGAGTAAATGCGCCCCATCAAGCTCACCTGGGCGTTGCGCTCCGCAACATTCAACTGGTCAATGCATAGCGCGTCAGCCCATAGCCTCCGAACGCGTGTAGCGTCGCGCAGGTCCCTTAACGCGTCATCGAGCGACTTGGTGATGGCAAATAAATTGCCGTCGAGGTAGATGCAACATGGCTTTTCGGCAGCCCCCCATACGTATGACAGGGCTGTGTAGGGGTCGATCAGGTCGTAATCACAAGCGGCGAGGGTGGTGTTTAGTAGGGATCCCCTGAGCTCAGCCGTGTGGGATGCGGAGGGGTCGAGAAGGAGCAGCCTGAATGCGTCAGGGGACGAGAGCGGCTCGTATTCGTGATGCGACGGATACGCGGACATGGTGAAATGGAGCGAGTTGGGGACCCGGATTTCTCTGGGCGCCCCGTAGCCGTCGGTCGGATACTGCGGCTCGGAGCCAACGGTCTGGACCCAAGCAGCTGAGAGTTGTTGGTGTAGGAGGGTGGATAATGGTTGCTAGACTGACGAGCATCTGGCATGATGCCAGATCAAAGTTTGCCGATGCGACCGCGTAAAGTACCTTCCGACTGACACCTGCTCTTGCAGCTCGTCGAAGTGTGAGCCAAGATAATGTGAGGCATAACAAAAACCAATGTGGTGCGGTGTCTGGCACCTGGCTGATCTAAGTGTGGATCTGACTTGGACCCTTCATCCAATGTAATTTAGCGGGACGGGAATGACAAGAGACTGGCTTCACGTGACTCGGACGACGGACGACGGCCGATGTTTCTATTTCTAGGCCGAGTCAGTCTTCTGGGTTTCATGGCTTGCCTCGCTCTCGCCTTTGGCAACTATTTTCCCGGCTGCGTGGTGAATAGATGAATCATTTTGGGTCTTGGAAACATTTGAGACTGATTCAAGAGGATTTGGCGCATTGCGCTTCTTGTTGCCGAGCGTGGACGATTCGACCTTGGCATGACGATATATTTGTGTGAGATGGCTGAACAATGACCGGTGTCGGTGGCGACCGAAACAGAGTGAAACCTTAGTCAGCTAGTCTGGAGTCAGAACGGCGTGGGGTGGGGAGGACGTTGGCCGTTCCGTTCCAGTGCCGGAAATCCACACGAGCTGGTAGCGAGGATGGGTAGCGGTTAATCCGAGGGTGAAGGCTGGATGGCTGAAGTATCCGATTAGTTGAGAAGGACACTCGGGGCACTCACCGGGAGCCTATCAAACGGTCCCCAGACTGGAGCGCCAGGGTGGGTCCTTGATCTTCACCTGCTCGGTGTCGAATCTCAATCGAATGGGTCCAGACCCAGCAGAAATGTTTAGCGTCGTATCGCGCATGCGAGCTGTGGGTGCTAAACCCCCTGGGGCGCAAGCGCAACCATTGGACTTGGCCCTGGCCATGACCATGTCCCCCCCTCCCTCCCTCCCACCACCAAGCCGAATTGGATGTGACGCCGCAGGAATAGGATCAACTACCTCCTAAGTACCTATGGCAATGAGGAGAGCTGTGAGGAGATTCGCCGCCACGGTGCCACCTGGGAGGATGGATGGGAGACAGGAAAAGTATCTACTATGTATACC
This sequence comes from Colletotrichum cereale, assembly GCA_034509685.1. Taxonomy (NCBI): domain Eukaryota; kingdom Fungi; phylum Ascomycota; class Sordariomycetes; order Glomerellales; family Glomerellaceae; genus Colletotrichum; species Colletotrichum cereale. The sequence continues at coordinate 21,106 of JASUDE010000194.1, forward strand.
CCCCTTCTGCTAGTCTCCGCCATTGCGATCGGTATCACGCGTGTTGGACACGCGCAGTGAGCATCTGCAAACCGCCCATTTGTATCGTATTGGGATGTTCTTGCCACAATCCAACCCATATTTCGTTTGCCTGTTAGCCGAGATGCCTTTAGGGGTTCAAGCACTGGGACAATCAACAATGCAGGTGACGCCGTGCCCCTCGTAATTTCTCACAGTTGTGTCCAGTACAGAACACTGTGAGAGTTTAGCCGACGGGATGCAGCGAGAGAGTGGTGCAGCGGGAGAGTGGGAGAGAGAAAGAGAGAGAGAAAGATCGTCATGACGAGCCACTTTTCTCAGACTGCTATTATTGGGAAGACTGGATGTTGGAGACACAGCGACGGAGTGCAGGTTAGACCGTGTCTCCAGTCGCTGTGGTTCACCGTACCGTCGGCCCCTCTTCCTAGTCTCCCGGGACCCTCCGCCCAGTCATATCTGGTAGGACTGGTCCCCTTTCCCATCATTTTGCCGTGGGCCACCCCCAGCGTCGCCCCTCAACTGCAACTGTGTCACCGTGCCACTCAACGGTCTCGAACATGGATACGGAATATTACTGTGTACTATGTATGTACGCGGCCTGTGTGCGGGTACCTACATCTGAGTGGCCCGTTTACCCCCTGCTCCTTAGTTGCGCTTGCTGAGTGGGGTTCCAGAAGGGGAAAATGGCGATAATCTGGGACGACAAGCATGGTAGCTGTTCCAACATGGCCCTTCTCTTGCATCGTTTGCTGCAGCAGGGCGTCACCGGCTGCTAGAAGCCGGGTTCGGAAAGGCGATTCAGCAGACGTCGGCCAAGGCTGATAAAGAGGGAGTAAGAGTAAGGGAGAGTAAGGCGCATGTTTTGTAAATTTGGGACTTTTCTGGAAAGAAACAAACAAAAGGGGGAGGGTGGAGGGTGTCTCTCTACTACCGAGGAAACGTGCCGGAGAACAAAGAAGCGGCTGCAACTAGAAACCGAAAGCAGAGAAGATTGGATGCCAATGTCTGGTGTGTGGGGTGTGTCTGTGTGAGGATACCGTATCCGTACCTCGTCTCAATTTGTCTTGCAAGAAAAGAGCACAGACAGGGCAAAAAAAAAATAACCAACCGAAAGAAAAGAAAAAGTTTAATCCGTGACGAACAACGTCGCCCACTTGTCCGCGTATGTGCGTAACCCACCGTTTCGCGCAATGACAACAGCAACAGCCATCCGTTACACGGCCTGTCACAAGGAGCGAAAGAGTCGGCCTTCCTATCCTCTGTCAGGTGCCATCCCCCCAGTCTCCGACGGTAAGGTCTAGGAGACGGGTCTTGGCCGCCACAGACAGGCAGACAGCTCTTGCCTATCTCGCTAGTGCCAATGACGCTCACGATCCATCCTGCCTGCCTGCCTTCCTTCCAAAGGGGAAAGATAATGTGGAGATCTTGCGAGGCGCAGTCGGCGACGCCAAGAGTGCCTGCTCCGTTAGATCAACGGTGGAGGGGAGGGGGCAGGAACGGAGGAGCACACTTCCCAAACTGCTCGCAGGTACGGATACAGGTGCTATGGTTCTTTTCGAGTTTCTACGTTACACCCAGAAAAACGACGTCGTCAACATTTCCATCCTACGTGCCTACGTACCGTGGCATCTTCCAACGCACGCACGTCCACATTTCCCCCCTCCTGGATGGGACCTATCTTCGCGCCGTCGCCCGCCTTTCCGCTCTCTGACAGGCGACGCCCCCCGAAAGCGGGGCCCCAGTACGACCAACCTCGGATCAATTTCGTCTGGTGCTCCAACAGCTCGGCTCGCTAAATGAACGCCGTCGGCGAGATCCCTGAATGGGTAGGTACGGTAGCCGGCGAAGGAGCCATACCTACTACCTATCTGTATCCGCACCGCAGCCGACGCAGACGTATCCGTACCTACTGGGTGTCTTCTCTTCGCGTGCTGTGCCGTGCCAGTGCTAGTGCTTGGAGAGTCAGGCCCCCCGGGCACGCACACATGCACGATGTGTGGAAGGTGGCTAGGCTGAAGACGACGACATGCCATGCAACGCATGCGAGTCGCTGGGATATTCCGTCGCGAACAAGGCAAGAGGACGGACCAACGACCAGCCGCGCACCAAGCCAAGGCGATTCTGCAGTCCAACACACACTCGCACCCTCGCAACAAACAGCCTGGGGGTACGTACAATCGAGGTTGAACGACAGGTCTTGGATGTTCTGTCTTGGAGATTGGCCTGGATCCCAGGATATTGGCCTCGTCTGTGGCCCAGCTGCCTACCTACCTAGGCCAGCTAGGTAAATGATACCACTGCCTACCTAGGTCCGTCCGTACGGGGGTTTAGGTCCCCACGCCCCTCCGTCCTCCTAAGAGCTCAAGCCCATTTCCAGAAACATTCTCCCTTTCCCGTCTGATGTGGCTGACGGCAGATACCCTAACGGGGCTGGCCGACTAGCGCGGATTGAGTTTGGTTGACTTGGTCGTGCAAGAGTTCTCGTCAGTCGTTTGGCTTCGGGTTACTTCCCACCTATGGCATGTGAAGGTTTTGCTGGCTCAGTGAGCGCACCGCTGAAAATTGAGTTTCAAGGGTCCTGGGTCCGTGTCCCGCTTGCTCTCCAATCCTTTTCGTCGCTCCCGACGCGTGTCTTGACTCTTGCCAACTTCTTGGGAGGCGATAACCTGGATTACAAGGAGGTACACTCCACTAGACCGGGACCTTCCCCCTGGAAGCCTTGGATCACCCAAGAAAGAAAAGGGTCTGGAGGATGGGGCAGGAACGACCGAGGCACACCGGTTCGGACCTGCCACCTGGTCCATCACTCGATTAATATATCAATCACTTTATCGGGAAAGCAGGCAGGGGCAGCTAGCGAATCAGTCGACTCTCCCCACCTTCCCATTGGCTCGGGGTAAGAGCGAGAGAGAGAGAGAGAGAGAGAGAGAGGCGAAGGCAGGGGAAGGAAGAAAGAAAAAGAGGAAGATTTCATGGAATGATAAGAGCTACGAGTAGCTATCTACAGACCAACTACCCATTATATTGGTACCTAGCAACGATGAAGAGAGAAAAATCAAAAAGATAAAACTAATACAAACCCTGGCCCCCCAGCTTGTGCGCTACCTGTACAGGTACGCAGCGCAAGGCAACCCGCGCATCACCGTGCGCGCACCGCATGAATCGAAGGACCCCCAAAACTCATGGTTTCAGACTTTCAGGGTCCTGTCAAGGCTCCTCCCCTCGAAAAATCCCTTCAGTGCAATCAGATAAGCTCCAGCACCGTCTTTTTTTTTTGCCTTTCTTCATTTGCTTCTGTAATTAGCCGATCACACTCTTCCCAAACTACGGATACATACCTAGGTATGTACTGGTAGGTATCCGTTGGTAGGTCTCATAGCTTCCTCCCACCATTCCATTCCATCCCACCCAAACGGCCCGAGCTGCCACGACCACTCCATGTCGCCGTTTGGTTGGACGGGATCTCTCTCCGAGGCTACGTAGTAGTGACTTAACTCGCTTCGCTTGCTTTTGCGACCCGCCGTGTATTCACTTCACCCTGACGCTTTCCTCTCGTTCCCTCCTGCGTCTCATTCACCAAAAAGGCGCAGAACCTAAAGGAACAAACTCACTAACAGCAGACGGCAGACAGAGTCAGTCAGCCAGCAAGAGGTCGCAGCAACCGGCAACCCAATATCCCCCCTCCCAAAACCGCGCTGCTCCCCCGAAACTAGCAAACTGCGCCAACGGCCAAATGACTGCATCAGACCAGGGGAAACAAGATTAGCACACACCCCAAGGGAGGGGTGTCCTCACTTGTCCTCTCTCTCTCTCTCACTCTCTCCTTCTCCCCTATCCACACACACACACACACACACATACTCACACACGCTGCCTTGGTTCTTTTTCTTGGCCCTGACAACTTTTCTGGCCTTCGCTGCTTCCTGGCAAGCATTGTCAGTTCCTTTTGGCTTGGCGGAGTGGGAGTAACGAGGAGAATGAGAGAGCGCGGGTCAGAGAGATTTGCCCATTTTGGCCTGTGCTTTCCCCACTTCCCACTTGTGCCCCCCCCCAGTCCATCCACACTCCACTCACATCCACCATCACACCCACACATAGTAGTACTCGCGCTCTCTTTCTTTCTCTCTCTCTGTGTCATTCTCTCCCCACTCTCTGTCGTCTTTCTCGGTGTCTCTCTCCCCTCTCACACTGTTTCGACTTGCCTAACTCGATGACAAGCTGTCCTTGCTCGGCCTACCTCCTCCATGTCTCCAAGTCCCTTCAGGTCCTCTCTGGAAGGGGGGGGCCGCGCCCGGGGGCGTGGGTCGATGGAAAAAGATGATCCACAAATCTTTCGTTCTTCACCTCTCCTCCAGTCACCCTCCCGGTATCCTCCTCTTCCTCGTACGGGGACCGGGATGAGCCACGGGGTACCGTCCTGTCCTGTCCTGTCCCGTACTGGGATCTTGCTCTCGCCAGTCTGTCCCTCTCTCCTCGCTCGGGATCCCATCTCGTCTGCCTTTCCCTTTATTCTGCCTCGCCCCCGTTCCGCTCCCCTGGCCATGGTCGTCTGTTCTCATCTGAAAATGGCTCGACGGTCGACTGCTTCTTCGCCTTTGCCGTAAACATCTCCCTCTGTCACTTACCTTCGCTTTTCCTCCTCCCTCCCTGTTCGCCATTCTGCAGCTCTTGGACAGGGGTTCCTCAAGCTTTCGCCGTCGCCTTGGATCCATCCAGCCTTGCCATCCGGCCAGAAGCTCCCCAAGGTTGTAGACACGTAAAATACCGCAGTGCCCATTCGTCCTCCGGACCTGCTTTCCCTCGGCGCATCATCCTTCTACAGCTCGCTCAAGACTTGCTCTTGTCGGTTCGTTACTGTTTGTTGTCGTCGTTGCTTGTCGTTCGGCCTGATCAAACTGCGGCTACGCCATTGACCCTCGATTATTTGACTTGGACATTACCTTTTGGTCTTCGGTTGTTTTTCGACTGCACCTTCCTCTCCCACACAATCGGGCCTCTCTCCTCACCTTGAGACTCCCCTACCACTCATCTCCGAACCAACCCAGCATCACCACCTCGTCGACACTTCTCACCCCTCTCGACAACTTTATTCGGTTCGGCATTCCGCTTCCCCGATACGAAGTGTTCACCAGCCGCCGAAATGGATCGCGATACCAGAATCATCACCCCCCGCGAGGTGGAGGGTATGATTGCCGATGGTCGTACTGTCGTCATCCTCGACGAACTGGTGCTGCGCCTCGATGGCTGGCTCGACAAACATCCTGGCGGAAAGTTGGCCATCATGCACATGATTGGAAGGGATGCGACCGACGAAATCAAAGTGTAAGAGAAGCCTCAACTTACCCGCCCGTGTTCGATTAACCTTTTTGCGATCCCTTTCCCCTCCCTTCACACGTCCCCATGTTGGACCCCTACTATTTTGGTCTCCATCTTTATTTTTCGGGCTCGAAACCCAAAAATAGAAGAGAAGAGAAGCGCAGCGCGTATCGAGGGGACAAGCGAGACCAAGCTTTATTTACAAACTGAGCTGCCAAATTGATGAGGAAATCTGGTTGAGCTTGATTTCCCCCTAACACCCGAATGGAGGGGGAGGAGAGGCCAATTAATATTCTGGCTGGCACGCCTGTCGTTAGGTGGAATTAGTGTGCTGACATATCGCCTTTGTTAGTTATCATTCGTCTGCCACCCTCAACACCATGAAGGCCTTTCGGATCGGCCGGAAACCTGCGGGTCCTTGGGTCAACATGACACCACCAATTAGGGGCGGCGTCTACACCAAGGAACCCGCGACACCTGCATATGCATCCGCATCGGCGCCTGCATCGGGCTCTTCTACCCCAGATGTCACGGACGCTGCAGTCGAGTGCCCCTCGTCCGATCTCGATGAGGACGACTCCGCCGACGACGCCGTCTCCGAAGTCTCCGCCAGGAGCTCCCGCACGTCCCTGACTTCCGAGTGCAGCAGCGCTGAGGCCGAGGCCGAGGCCGAGAGGACCAAGCCCGCACCATCGACCGAGACGGGCATTCGCAGACGCGTCGCTGCCCCCGTCGACCCCAACGACGACGACGTCCTTCTCTCCGGCCGGAGCCGCATGACGGCCGAGCAATACACCGAGTGGGCCATCCAGCAGAATGTCAACAAGGATATTGACGAGTACCCTTCGCTTGACCCTGCTGTCCAGCTTGATATCCAAATGAAGTACCGTCTGCTCCACGAACGCGTCAAGGAAGCCGGACTCTACGATTGCCCCTACCTCGACTACGGCAAGGAGATGTGCCGCTACTCGATCCTTTTCGCCAGCTTCCTCTTCGCCTTGCAACACGAGTGGTACATGACCTCGGCCTGCTTCTTGGGTCTTTTCTGGCACCAGATCATGTTCTCGGCTCACGACGCCGGCCACGGTGCCATCACCCACAACTTCACCTTTGACACCCTTATCGGCCTTTTCATCGCCGACTTCTGCTGCGGCCTGTCCATGGGATGGTGGAAGAGCAGTCACAACGTTCACCACCTCATCACCAACATGCCTGTAAGCTCCGATCCCCTCTCTTTTGTCAAAGAACCTTGACTGACACATCCTAGGAACACGACCCCGATATCCAGAACGTCCCTCTCTTCGCGACCTGCCCCTCGTTCTTCAAGTCCATCAAGTCTACTTACTACGATGGCTTCGTCTTCGTCTGGGACGCCGCCGCCGACGTGGTTGCCAAGTACCAGGCGTACACATACTACCCGGTCATGGGCATCGCCCGCTTCAACCTGTACCTCCTCTCGTGGTTGCACGTCCTTTCGCGCAGGTCCTCCCAGCTTGGCAGCTCCAAGGCGTGGTGGATCCGCCCGACCGAGATCGCCTTCATGGCCTGCTTCTGGTACATGTTCGGCTACCGCCTGGTCCTGTGCACCCTTCCCACGTGGCCCATCCGCGTCGCCTTCGTCCTCGTCTCGCACATCATCACAATGCCGCTGCACGTCCAGATCACCCTGTCTCATTGGGGCATGTCGACCTCGGACCTCGGCGAGTCCGAGTCCTTCCCTCAGCGCCAGCTCCGCACCACCATGGACGTTGACTGCCCCGCCTGGCTCGACTTCATCCACGGCGGCCTCCAGTTCCAGGCCGTCCACCACCTCTTCCCCCGCCTCCCCCGCCACAACCTCCGCAAGGCACAGGTCTTTGTCAAGGACTTTTGCAGGGACACCGAGATCCCATACTCCATCCTGGGCTTCGTCAACGGAAACAAAAAGGTCATCGGCCGCCTCGAGGAGGTCAGCGATCAGCTCCGCACCCTGCTCGGCTGCCAGAAGTACATGGCCGAGACGGGCGAGAGCGCTCTGCATTAAGAGACGCCATATGAATGCATTGTTCCGGCGTTGTGATTTTCTATAGACAAGATAAAAGTCGATTTTTTCTCTTTCACCTTTCGAAACCTCTTATCGTGTGCCCTGGGTGACTTGCAAATGAACTTCAGATACAGAGATTGCCAATTTGATGAATGCTGCTTTCTTCAGTTCCGAGAGAAGAGGGGGGGCACTTCTCGTGATGCTCCGGACGAGATATAAAAGTCCTTCCTATTCCCCTACAGTTATCCACGTTGGGAGCGTTCAGAGCCACGTTAGGATCGCTCAGAGCTCATATCACAGTAGCCCAGCCCCTAAGAGACGGAGTCGAACCTGCAGATACGTCACCCGGGGTCCGCGCCGCCCTGTAGCCAGTCGATGCGGGGCTCCCAGACGGAGAACTCGGCACAGTCTCGAGGCCAGGCTTCCTCCGGGGTCCCAATGAGGAGGGCATACCCCGGCCGGTGGAGTATCTGTAGAGGTCACTGACGTCCGAGCTAATGTGCGGCGCGGTGGGAGCGGGAGCGGGGGTCGGGTGTCTGAAGTGCGCACGAGAGCGCGGGAGAATGCAAAGATCCATCCGCCTGGGTCCCTTGGCCGGGTCGGGCCCTCGGACTCTTCTGTAGAGAGGGGTGGGGGGGCTATCATTCTCTGGGTCGGTCCCGGATCGTTCCTGCGCGTGCTGTGGGTGGTGGTTTGCCGGTCAGGGGGGGTTCCCGTGTTATTCTCCGGTGCGGCGGCATGGATATCCAGTGGAAAGGGGGAGGTAGAGGGGGGGGGGGGTGTTCATGAGTAAGCGTCGTTGCTGCGTTGCTGCGCTGCCGGAGCCGAATTCTTATTGCCGTTTCGTTTGGGTTTGCCGTTTGTCGTTGAGGTTTGGTCAACCTTTCTCGTACGTCTTTGTGGCGCCCCCGCGAGAGGACCAGAGGGAGAGGGTAAACGTATGCAGAGATGGTCATATGCAGTGGAGGAGGCACAGTCTTTGACAGCAGGATATAATTCACAGGAGCCTCACTCCGATATTAGGTAGTTTTGTTCAGGGGAGGCGTCTGCATTGCTGGCTAGCTTGCCTGCTCGTTCTGTATGCTGAAGCCTGCCACGTCTCCCCTTCGTGTCTTGATATTGTTATTGTGGGTGGTGCTGCGGCTTTCGTGACCGGTGTCTGCCGCTTGAGATTCTCTCCCCGCCACAGGGTTGCTACAAAGCGCAGAGGTTGCATATCCACGGACGTGGTGCTGGTCGTTTCTGGAAGACGGACTTGGAGAGGTAAGTCAACAGATGCGTTTTCGGCCCGCTCCTGGCTATATCCTGGAGTACGAGTTGGACTACTTCACAGGCAGTGTCAGTGATCGCTTGCACCGCTATATATTATCGACGGCAGAGAAATGACTCGTGATAGATCTTAATCGCGTGCAAGCTTGGGTTAAATCAGCGACCATCACGACCCTTCGGCCCAGTTGGTCCTCACCATGGACATTCAACGCCTCGAAATGTGTTCAGCATTCTCCCGCTTGGGGTTTGGCTGTTCACTTTGACCGCGAGAACCGACATACCTCCTAGTCGATGCCGGGACTTTTGATAGCTTGGCAAGGCGTCGAAATAGTTCGTGATGGCAAAGGTTCCCAAATCTACGGTGTCCGGAGACCTCCAGAAAAACCGACATGACAGATATGACAGACACGATAGGCTCTGACATATGTTCCGTCTCAAACCCAACGGCGACCCTCTTTGCTGTTATGTTTCGTGGAAACAAGAAGGGAACGCCGATCATGGTCAAGCTGTCTATGTTATCTATTGAGGCGCGGAACTTAGGTATCCATCCGACACTTTGCGTTGACAACATCATCCGACGCCAGCCTCTTTGGAGTTCGGCATCTGGTGAAGTTCGACTCGGGGGAGCAGGTGGCAGACCCCGCGTGATTGGATGTCTTACACGGTTGCCTCATAACCAAGTGACCTCAGTACGATAACGAGGGCACTGCAGAGCTCAGCTTACCCAGCTGCCGCGTCCATATGCGCCTTTCGAAGCACGCCTATGAGTCGGGGTTCCCCGCACTCAGGGGAAGGAACGGTAGCACTCCAGAGTTCTTGGGCGACGGGGGTTGACCAGTGCCAGCACGCGGGGCACGCGGGGCACGCCGGGGGCACGCCGGGGGTGCGGCGGGGGGCGGCGGGGGGCGGTGCGCATTGTGTCCCCGAGCCTTCCAACGAGACCCAATACCTACTGTGCCAAGATTCATGGCATTTAGGTTAGTGGCCAATGTGGGAGTTTCCCACATTTTGCCCCTTTTCCCACACCCCCACTCGACACGTACGGATCTTGGTTCGTCAAGGTGGTAGACTGGTAGTCAATCTGAGGAGAAATAGGAGGGAGTTTGCCCCGATGGCAGCCATCGTAGTGGATTGGTAGGCCGATCGATGCTATCAAACAAGTGAACTCCGTACGTCACGGGCCTCCTTATGGCCCGTCGCCGTGATGTTTACTGTCTTGTGGCAGGTGGTTTTGGATATACATTTAGCCGCTGTGCGTGAATCATTGTAAACATATAACGATCGAGTTTCCCTGGCAGGACTAGCGATCAGGAACCATCTGAACGATTCGGAAACACCTGTTCTCATACACAACTTGAGAAGAAGTACTTGCTGTGAATATATAACATAGCGTTATGGCGATAAAGACTTTCGCTGCTCTTGCACTGGTCGCGGCCGCGGTTGCCAGCGATCATGGCCCGTCGGTTCGTACACGTCATGACGGAATCCGTTTTGTCCTGCACACTGACACATGTGTCGAATAGTACGGCGGCAGTGGCCCTTACAAGTCGGTATGAAGGCGTCACCCAAAGTGGTGAGCGTAGGATCTCTGCTAACCCCGAGTACAAGTACTCTTTCGAGGTAGAGTCGCTTTCCAATCACACCCTCTATCAGCCGCTGGAGTCTACCACGAGTTCCGATCTGAAGCTTCCGGTGATCGTTTGGGGCAATGGCGGCTGCAGGCCATGGTGGGTCAAGCCCCTCTCTCCGCTGAGAACCTGCTAACGATGCATAGTATGTCCGGGTCATAATGACTTTCTATTCCCGGTTAACCAAGATGACTAGTCGGCATGTTTTTCCGATCTCTCCTGGGAGAGGTTGCTTCGCATGGTGCTCTGGTGATCGCCACCGGGTCGATATACTTTGACCCGGAGACGTACGTGCCACTGCCGGACGACGCGTCCGAGCAGCACCCCGAGGCTCTGACTGCCGCCATAGACTGGGTGCAGGCCAACGCAGGGAATGGCGACTGGAAGCACAATGACGCCTCCCGCATTGGTGTTTGGGGCTCGAGCTGCGGCGGCCTCGAAACGTACACCGCCGGCCTGAACGACTCCCGCGTAGGCCATCTCGGCATCTTCAATAGCGGCCAGCTGGACGAGGCGGCGAGCAAGGCTGTCGCGGGCAGCCTCAACAAGCCCGTCTTCTACACCCTGGGCGGCCCGACAGACGTCGCATTCGACAACGTTCGTACTTCCCTCGAAGGACTACATTTTCCCCAACGTGGCGGCTGACCCATGAACAGGGCGAGAGGGACTATTTTTCTGTTCCCGCTGGCACTCCCGCCTGGAAGGCAAACCATGATCTGGGCCACAGTGCCGCGTTCGATGCTCCCAACGCTGGCATCCCCGGCGCCATTGGTGCTCATATTATGAAATGGGTCCTGCGCGGAGATGATTCGGCAAAGGTGTGGCTCACGGGCGACGCTCCGATGTCAATTGGGGTGAAGGATGTTGTCTCCAAAGACTTGGACAGGATCAAGGTTGCGCCAATCCAGTGAACAGGCCGCAAGGTGTCAAAATAGAATGTCAGATGGAATCTGTTGGGTGGCTGGTTACAAACGGCAAAATTGTAATCAAGCTTGTATTATCCGTGACGCTAGATATCCCTACTTCTGGACAGCCTGTGAAGGGTGCTGAGGGACTGACTTTTATACCATTACATAGTGATCAAAATGAGGTCGGTGCTGTTTGAAAAAGATGATATATCTTATAATGACAAAGTGTTCCGGTCAATTACTTAAAGTATCAGTATTCTTGTGTAGGTGCCTTGAATATGCGTATAGTTGGGACGGATGATCTGCCTATCCAAAGGGGCCACTTTCAGATTCACGTGCATTTTGACAATCTAGGGGTTATGCCAAATATCAAGCTACCCGCAGGTAGACAAGAAGAAGGCCTACGTGGTCAGTTGAATACGTCGGGATATTTACGCGTGAGTTTCCCACTAGGTGGGATAATGCTACGTCCTGATTGTGGGAAAGGAGAAACACCCCACTTCGAAGCTCCAATTTCCGGAAATCCGTTACCGGCTAGTAAACTGTTATTCGCCCGGCGTATACCCGGTCGGTCTGGGTCTATTGCCGTCTCTGCAGGAGATCCTACGTGTATAGATACGGCGTGCCCAAGTTGTGAGGTCTGAACCCAAATGCTCGGAAACAGCAACGGCCTTGATTTATACGATGATCCGTCTTATGCTTTTAGCCATTGCGGCTGTCATTCTGCCTGTGTTCGGTGCTTCCCCGCACTCGCCGTCGGTGGTGATCACCAACGGTACTGTGGTTGGAGTCAACGACGCGACCAACGGAGTCCACAAGTTTTTGGGCATTCCATATGCTGCGCCACCTGTCGGTGACTTGCGACTTAATCAAGCTAAACCATTGACGGAAACATTCGGCGTCATTGAAGCTGTAACCTTTGGGCCTTCCTGTTACTCTGCAAATGACCAGGTCAACGCTAGCGAAGACTGCTTGACTCTCAACATCTGGAGACCTGCCGACGTTACCGAACACAATGATACACTGCCTGTTCTAGTGTGGTTATATGGAGGTGCGCTGATAAATGGCTATACCGTGAGTCGTCTTCTGCGTGGAAAAGCTCATAGTTGTGCTGTGAAATTGATAGATACCTCTACTGCTGTAGGCTGACCCTAGGTTTGAGGGGACCTCGATTTCTCGCATCTCTCGAGAGATTGGTAAACCCATCATTCTTGTGTCTCTTGTGAGTTCAATTTATACCAGTCTATGGGCCATTAGGCTGACGAGTCAAACCAGAATTACAGACTTGGTCCTTTCGGCTTCCTGAATGGGAAAGAAATGGCTGAGCTGGGGCTGCTCAACATGGGCATGCTAGACCAACGGTTGGCCCTTCACTGGATTCAAGAAAACATCGGTGCATTTGGAGGTGATCCTAAGAAAGTAACATTGGCCGGACAATCGTAAGGTCAACACTGTGTGCGCGGGTATGAGTAGGTCGCTGACCACGAACCAGAGCCGGCGCAGTCTCCATATATTCCCACATGATGGCATATGGAGGCAGAGACGATGGTCTCTTTCGCGGCGCAATCCTCCAGAGCGGTGGCGCTTTCCCACTTTCATCTGCGGACACGGCGGCTTTCCAGGGCACCTTTGACTCGCTAATACGCAATACTAGCTGTTCTTCTCTGACAAATTCAAGTGCTGCAGAGAAAGTCGCATGTATCAGGACACTTCCCGTGGACGTCTTTAGAGCAAAGGTGGGGCCGTCTACCGGGCAGTCGATAGATGGGGATTTCATCCGCACGTCCATTCAACTGGCACTCCCCGCAGGAAATTACCTCAAGATTCCTACGATAGTTGGAGGTAAGCTTTTCCCATGAGATCACGGCGGAACCATGAAACCAGCCTGATATCTTTTAGCAAACACTGACGAAGGCACGACATCCGCTCCGACGGGCATCAATACTACCGAGCAACTGTCTGGCGAAGTCGGTAAGAACTTATTATTGAGAACCTGTTTCTTTCTCTGATCTAACATTTAGAAAAACAGCAAAGGGGTACTTTCGTCCGCAATTGCTGCCAAATAATACAGTGTCTGCGCCCATTGGAAAATACCCTACCGATCCAAGAATAGGATGCCCTTACAACACGGGCACCGCGCAGTTCTCGCCCGGGAGCCTCGACAAACTGGCGTGTTCTATCTTTGGTGATATTGTGCAGATCGCGCCCGCGCGCATGATTGCCCAAACTCTGACCAAAGACGACGTCCCGGTCTACAGATACAGGTTCAACCACTTACAGTCCAATGCCTCGGCGATTGCAAAGGCCATCGGTACCGGAATGGAACAGATATACATCTTCTCAAATCTGGTACCTGACCAGCCTTGGGAGCAAAACTTGGCGCACAAACTGTCATCGGCGTGGATAAGCTTTGCTCATGACTTGAATCCCAATACGGGGGCAGTCGGTAAGGGAGCTGCAGGTGTGCTTCCAAAGATCAACTACTTGCTGACGCCTTTAGGAAACGGCCTACCCATATGGCCCAAGTATAGGCAGGAAGCCAACAGCATCGTTTTTAATGGTTATGGGTCTTGGATCGAGACGGATACATATCGATCAGAGTCCATCCAGTACATTATTGACAAAGTCCTGCCGGACAGCGTATTGTAGTTGCATCTAAGCACACTGATCAGTTTTATCGTCAACATGAACTATAGCCCTAGGCCCGTCTTATGTTGGCTTACTTTAATCGAACCGCGAATGGTAGGGTCCGCCTCGCTGCTTTATCCTCGCTGACCTTCCTATCACTTGACCTATCAATTTGCGCTACGAGTGAAGACATGTCTTCAAATGTCTGGATACACTCGTACCTAGCCCTCTAGTCATGATAAAGCTTGTTGTTCTCCGGCATGAGCACGAGTCCAGCATCAATTTCAGCCTCTACGCCTCGGGTACAAAAGCCAGGGACAGTGTCCCGGCGACGAATGTCGTTGTAGGATGTATCTGACAGACATATTTTTTACATGTTTGATTGAGACTATAGAGTACTAACTGTAATTCCTTAGTTACAGCGCGCTTCCCAGGCACCAACCACCTCTTCCATTTCCTTTGCAACGCCCCAGTGCTGCGATATGCTATGCAAAAGTATTCGGATAGAACCCAGCTCGTATAACAGGTTTCGGTAAACGCAGGTTGTGGAATGTGTATCTATTTTGTTTTGGAAGAATGCGAATGTGTCCATTTCTTCGGCAGATTCAGGGGATAAAGGGTGTTCGGATGTATCGTCCATTGCATAGAGAAGCACTGTGTCCCAATCTTGTGGATCTCCAGGGCATGTAAGAGGCATTTCCGAGCTGGAATCCTTCGTAACCACCGCTCAGCATCGATTTCTCTTGGTTCCTCTCGCTTCCTTCCTCCGAAAATGTGCTGTGTGATGCTGTGGTACTGACACATCCGCCGGGCTCCTCTCGCAGTACTTCCCACGAGATCGAGACAAACAGCATGCCACCGCAAAAGTCCTATGGCCTTGTCTCCTGCACCCAAGCTTCCGCTCTGCGAGATAACTTGGCGAAGGGAACCCAAGGCCCTCAGGGCTTCCGGTTTGGCCCCATAGCGGACTCGATTTGTCCGTTCGACATCAATTGCGAGAGACGCTAGGATCTCTAGAAGGATCTTGAGATTAAGAAATCCAAGAAATTTATGGTCTTGAACAAGCTGAGCCCTGTGGGGAAACAGTGAGTGGTACAGGTCATGGAACGATTCTCGTGCGGCGGTGACATGATGTCTTTGGCCACGAGCCATCGACATTGCTTCGATCCATTTGTCGACGGAATCAGCTGTGAAGATGTTTTCGTCAACGGCCAGCGGCAAAGACTTAGTCGCTAGCCAGGTATTGACAAGGTTGCCGCTGAACTGTGACACGACGCCGTCAATCGCGCAAAGGCCAAGTAGTGTTCTCAACTGTGTCTCTCGAGCCGCCCATGATCGCCAAGCATGCATCTTTGTTTCGATGGGATCGCTCTCTTGGGGAAGCTTGGCGTTATCCGGCCAACATGGACCAATATCATACAATCCGCAGTACTGGGCCCAATGCATGCTCAAGCCATAGAATGTCTGACTCGTCATCCTCAGCTCTCGATTCTGTTCGTTTTCCCTCTTTAGCGTGTGCCCAGGGGCAGGATTGAGCAGAACCCACTAACTTTTGAAAGAGCTGCATATGCCTGGCTCAGAAGTGCAGTCAGGACTAGCTCGACGCCACTGCATACATCATGCTCCCTTCTATGTCCTATCATCCCCGACCAGGAGGTGGCAATTGCAGTATAGGCCAGTCTCCACAAGGCCTCGCCCTGTCATGCGTCTGCTGATTAGCGAGGACTAGGATAGCCAAGTGAGAGACATGCTCTTGACTACGTACTTTGGTGGATGCATCTTCAGTCATGAGAAAGAGCGAGCCGAGAGCAATGGCATTGAGAAGAAGAGGCGCCGAGCAATCTCGGTATACAAATGTAGGCCGGCGGATGACAGGGAGGATGGGTATAAACTTGGTGAAGAACATGTGCAGACTGCTATCCAAAAAGCGAGGCGTCAAATCCGAAAGTTCCACGTGGGACGTGACATTAAAAAGCTGTAAGAGGTTAGCTAGCCATAAGGATATTCTGTTGTATGTAAGAAATGACGAGCCATACGGCGCTGCCAGCTAGGGTAGTATACTTACTGTGTTAGCAAGAAGGCCGTTGATGGTTTGAACCGCACGACGGCCGTCCTCCACAGTGGTGAGCACGTCATCTCCTCTTGGGTTTACTTCATCATTTTGCCTGGCGGACGATGCATTTTCTTGCGGCAGTTCGGGACCCGGCAATAGGCCAGACGCGGACTGATCCCAACCTGTCCCATCACCTGATATTAGGGTCTGAAATAGCTCTTCCGAACCGGGCCATAGCAGTGAGGAGGACACGTCATGCTGTAAAATTTGATTATGGGGTTGAGAATCAGGCCAAAAGTTCTGACTGGGTCTGTGCCCGTTTTCTTCGGTGCTACACTCGAAGACTCGACGGGTATTGGCAGTTGGATTTGAACCATGGCCACAAGATTCGGGAAAGAAGTTGATCGAAGCATCATTCGTTGTACAGCTTGAAGAGTCTGTCGATTCCACAGCTGGTTTGTGGCCTTTGACGTGTCTAGTGAGGACGTCTCCGCGTGAGAAGCTACGATCGCAGATCGTGCATTTGAAAGGCTTCGAGCCCGTGTCTAATTAATAGGAGAAGACGTCAGACAGCATGTTCTGGATTCGAGATAGCCACACTTTCCAGTATGGACGATATTATATTGTTCTAATTATCGGACTCACGGGCTCTTTCGTGTCTCTACAAAACTATCAGCATGAAACCCGCCGTCCAGGGGAGGGCTACGATACATACCCTGAGATGCTCTTTCTTCGTAAATCTCCGGCGGCAATAACCGCACACAAAGTCTGTGGTCACACCTGTCTTTCGGGATTCGTCAGTCATCGCAATGGATTGCCTTCCCACGCTTGTGTTTCCCACATCCGTTCGAATTGCGGAGGTGCTGATAGAGAAAACCAGTGTCCCCATGTTTCCCCGCAAACTTTCCAAGAGAACTGCCGGGCGAAAGTCCCGGGCCAGTAACAGGGGTGCTCCTTTTCCCACATTGATCGACTGCAGTTCACCCAGCCAGTGTGTACCTCTCTCTTGGCGTTCCCACCTCACCCACCTCCGTTACTCCATAGGCTCCAGCCATTTTCAACCATCTTCGCTGGAATGTAACCTAGACTTCAACCGGAACATGTTCCCCATACGGATACGCTGACGTGGTCTTGTTGAAAATAACTTCATTTGATAGTACAAAATATCCGTCCAATTTGGTGTGCTTTATCGGTACTACTGCTTTGACTAATGCATGGCTGGTTGACCCAGAGGGGACTGGCTATGAAGTGCTTTGCCGGATATGGCAGCGCTTGTGCGAGGTTCTCGTGAGGCCAATGGTGTGGGAACAATATTCCATGGGGAGAATTGAGATACGAGTTGGGTTACCCCAAGATTTAAGACACAGCTTCGAATTCAATGGGTATGTCGGTTTCCGTCACAAGATCCTTGGCGACGATTCGATATACAGAAATCTTTATACCATTCTTGCTGCTTCGTTTCAAAATTCCCAGGAGGTGCACGTGAGTATCCGCGGGCAGAGGAGTGTATTTGAAGGTCGTTCGAAAACTGGACTCCTCCATGATCCGATGATGGTTGGTGGGAAGACAATATGTACACCACTAAGAATGATTCAGGCAGTGTTTTTAGCGGGCCTTTGTGTTTCCGGAGACACTCCCCTCTCATACGGGACATGTAAGAAGAGAGGACGAGGAAAAAAGCTGGAAGAGAGAGCAGCAGCCAGGTATGGTGTTACTAAGCCCGAAGTTCTTATTATTCGCTCGGGCGGATACGAGACGTTCCTGTACACCTCCTGCATGACACCAGGCTGACAAAATAGGCAATGACCAACGAATAATCGTTAAACCCCTGATTACCCGGCTCAACGACTTGCGTGACCCTGTGATTGCCAACCACATGACTGATTCAACAGGCAGGTGGTAGAATTGAGCTCTCTAATGAGAGCAAACATGGCTTCATGCATTTGGCCTTTTCCCACTTGACAATGCACTCGGAACACTCGAATATAGACCAGAGAAGTCCCTTCCTGATACACGCTGCAGGCAAGCAAAAATACTTCGCAATTTACGGTCTTTCCTCTTAACTTTGATGATATAGAGTTCGGATGACCATTATTACATTTGAAATTTTTTTATGTTAAAACGCTATAACCGCTTGCAGGACAGTGACATTCGCGCTCGATTATAATTTCGACTGCTCATTGAATGAATCTGATCGGGCAGCTGATGATGCCCAACTCTGGCATTCTGGAAAATTCTAAATCGCCGTCTACCTCGAAGTCGGTGGTGTTTTGTAGAATAACTCGGAGAACAATGTCCATAGCCCTGGGGAAATGTTATCATCTTAAGAAACTCATTATACACCGAATATTGACCTACAATCTGGCAAGCGGCATCCCAGCACATCGATGTCTGCCTCTGCCAAACCCCATGTGAGCGGCTACGTTTTCCCTGTGAAGGATGAATTCGTCCGGTCTTTCAAAAATCTCCGGATCACGGTTTGCAGCTGTGTAGCACAACGTGATCGGTTCATTTGGTCGTATAACTTTTCCGTGTAATTGCACATCCTTTGAGGTCGTTCGAGCGAAACCTCGGTATGGACTATATAGTCGTAAGAACTCCTCCATTGCTGCTGGTATCAATGATTGGTCCTCTCTCAGCTTATTCTGGAGCTCCTTGTCCTTTGAAAGGTGATGGCATATTGATCCAATGAGGATTGGCGGCGCGACTACACCGACGACCAAAGATTGCCGCAGGCAACCGCTATGGGCTCGTCAGTTGCTGTTTTGGACCAGAGATTCAAGGGTACCAACACTAAAAGTTCTTCGCTAAGAGGCTGCCCTTGTAAATCGCGTTCCAGCAGAAGCGAGGAGGCTGGATCTTCTTCCGGTTCTCTGGGGTTGGTACGACGATCCGCCAGGAGTTCCTGTGCAATCTGGTACATCTTCGTCGAATTGGCCGCCACGATATCTCCTTTTTGCATCCTCCATGCGTTCAGCCAGCTGGAAGCGGCGTCAGCTAACTTCGGCGCCACTTCAGGCTCAAGATTTAGCCACTCCGCTTCCATGCGAGCAACAAAATTAGCTGCGAACTCCGTGCAGATGTCGCCCCGGCCGCGTGCTAGTAGAGGTGCAAGCTCTGCTTCGGCAAACCTTTGAAGAGGTTCTCTCAGGCGAACTAGTCGAGCGGGCTTCACTGTACGTTCTAGTGCAGTTCGAAAAGGAGTATGGGCCGGTGCATCAAAATTCAATGGCGGTCGGCGGATACCCCTGGGATCGCTCGGGACTACCGCCTTGACGCTTGAGATGTAAGTTTCGGAGTCCATGGCGGCTTTTTTGACGTCCTCATAGCGTGTAAGAAGCCAGTATCCCCCATACTGACTAGTGTGAATGAGAGGGCATTGTTGTTGAAGAAACCGGTACTCGGCGTAAATTTTGATGGGATCATCACTGACTACCGCCGCTGACTTATCAATGTCGAACGCCATATCGTGTGGGTGGATATATGTGCTCATATCCGATATGAAGATTCAAGATGCAGAGCTTCACTTTGGAAAAAAGTTTTGAAGACAAAACGATGTATTTGAGTTGCGCGCCGAGAAATCAGGAGGCATCGGATGGACGCAGGGCTGGTTGTTGTGGCCCAGATCTTGATGCGCTTTTCATCAAGCGAAGAGAGACTAGATGGCAATGGGGAAGTCATCAGCTATTGAAACTGAAGGGGAACCCTCATGCTCTTGAAACGTCATGCCGGGCGCTTCGTTGCCGAGAGATGTGGCCTAACAAGTGGGGAAGTGGGGATGCCAAGTTCAGCATGTGGGAAATGCTGGGTGAGGAGACATCACATTTTCCTAGACATTGTAATACGCAAAGTTTGGCCC
Organism: Colletotrichum cereale; assembly: GCA_034509685.1. Classification (NCBI taxonomy): domain Eukaryota; kingdom Fungi; phylum Ascomycota; class Sordariomycetes; order Glomerellales; family Glomerellaceae; genus Colletotrichum; species Colletotrichum cereale. The sequence continues at coordinate 40,808 of JASUDE010000194.1, forward strand.
ACCATGAAAGTACACGCACAGGAGCTTGATTGGGTTCGTTCAGTCTGGGGAGACGGGACTGGTGCGGGGGTTAGGTAACCTGAGAATGGTAGGTCGCCTCCATGGCGGTTAGATATAAGTTCAACAGTAGGCCTATACTTTAAAGTTGCGGATCCCCATACAGCTTATCACAGCAACCCAAGAGGCACATTTATAATACCGCAAAGTTGCCAGCCAGTCAGAACACTATGAGTCAGGAAGCTCCACACAGCAAAAGAGATCTCGATCTCGAACACCTCAAGATTGTACAAAGCGATGTTGCGCAACAACACCAGACGCACTATCAACCGAAGGACGATGCCGAGAGAGCGCTCGACAAGCGAGTCAATCTGAAACTTGACTTGGTCGTCGTCACTCTTCTGGCTATTGAATTTATTGTCTGATCAGTCTCAGTTCGATATGTACGAGTTACCCACTGACTTGAACTAGTTTTGCGGCATTGACAAGACCAATGTTGGCTTCGTTGCAACTACCTCGTTCGTCAAAGACGCAAATCTTTCGCCAGACGATATACCGAACTCACTTTCATTGTTCTCGGCTACCTATGTACCTCTTCAACCGTTCATGGTGATCCTGGCTAGAGAGTCGGCGTGAAATACTTTTTAGGATTTCAACTTATCACTTGGGGGGGCCTTTGCATGTGCCATGCGGCCATTCGAGGCAGCAGCACCCTGATTGCGTTAAGGCTCCTAATCGGTGCCGCAGAATCTGGGTTCACTCAGATCGGGATGTACTACATGTCGACACTCTACCCCAAGTATAACTTGGGAATTAGACTTGGCTTTTTTACTGGCATGTATTCGGTAGCGGGTGCTTTTGCCGGTGTGCTTGCGTACGGCCTTCTCAGAATCGACTCGAACAGTATTCATGGCTGGCAGGTAGTATTTCTCTTCGAAGGCGCCATTACGGTCTTTTTAGGCTTTCTCACCTTTTTCCTCTTGCCCAAAAGTCTTTCAAACGCATGGTTTCTGTCGGCTGAAGAGCGCGCACACGCCATTCGACGTATGGAGGTAGACGTTGCCGGCACGCAAGAAGAGGGGGACATCAGCGACACGTCTGTTGTTGGGCGAGACTTCTTGGACGTTGCTAAGGATTGGAAAAGCTATTGGTCATCGTCTGCAACATCACAGCAGTCCTCCCAGTAACAGCCTTTACGACATTTTTAAAATTGATTGTTCAAGGAATGGGGTATTCGGGTATCAGGGCGACCCTTATGAGCGTTCCTCCGTTCGTTGTGTAAGTCAGTCTCTTCGCATTGAGATACCTGCGGAAGCTAATGTGGACATATAGCGGCACTGTTGGTTTACTTGTCATCGTTTATTCTAGTGACCACTTCAAAGAGCGATCTCTACATACCGCTGGAGGAATGTGTCTTGGTATTATCGGATGTATCGTCATGGCCACTTCTGTTGACACTCAGCTTCGGTATGGGTTTGCTCACGTGTGTATGGCTGGCATTTTCGTTGGAGGCCCCCTACTGGCCGTGTGGTTGGCCGGCAACACCCCGTGGAAGGGTACACGAAGCGTCCTGATGGGGGTGAATGGGTGGTCTAATATTGCTGGTGTGATAGCTGGATAGATCTTCAAGAGCAAGTATGCTCCTAGATGTGAGTCCTCTAGCAGCCAAAGCTAAGGTATTTATATTTGCTAACGTTTCTTGAAACTGTTAGATGAAATACCTCTTGTTATCACAATGATCTTCATGGCTTGTGGCATCTGTGGTCTTATATTCCTCAAGTATATGTACAGATTAGAAAACAAAAGAAGGGCTAGGAAGATTGCGAACTGGGATGAGGCACAATTTGCGACTGAGGCGATGACTGAAGAGAGGAGGGGCGATCAAAAGCTCACATTCATGTATGGGTCATAGAAAGTTTTTGAGTTGCTTTCGACAATATGGTGTATTTTTCAACCCATGTTTCAAGTATTTTTTGTACTTCATCGTGTTGACTTTCTCTCTAGTAGAGGTTTGCTCGGATACTTGAATAATGCATAAGCACTCAGCTGAGCAGAAACAAGGCTAGGATCATTTCAAGACTGTCAACGCGGCGAAACGATTTAGGTCGGGGATTGATATAGCCAAGGTCCGAATCAACTTGCACGTCAAACGAACAAGGCGACGAATGTACGCCAAAGATACGCAAGGATACCTCCAAGACTCAATTGAACAGACGACGGTGCACATATTTGGAGGGAGTAAGATGTCGTCATCACTCACTTAGCTGACACTGCTCTTTCTTTAACTGAGTCGAATTCGAAATGTTTAATTTTCGGATCAAAGTGCTCTGATGACGAGTCTGGGGGCTCAGGGGTTCAGGGACTGACACAGCTGACTAGCATAGAGGTCTGCTTCGCTTTAATGTCTAAGTCCTACATTCTATGACATGGATTTGGATAGCGGAGCTGAGTCTGAGGCCCAGGCTCGCCAAATGCACTCCGATACTTTGGCTCATTACAGGATGAACATGAACTTAGTCCACACAACGAGATTCATCGCTTTTGTGTGACGTCCACATATTCTCTGATTCAGTCCATCTCATAAACTAGTGTGCTTATGCAGAAACGCCTATGTGAAGGTTCCATAAAACGTCCCATATCATCCGATTTATTTCGCGACGAACAAGACTCCTGATAGTCGTCATAACGAACATCTTCTGGTGGGGATTCATCAAGTTGTGACATGAAATGAAGCCTGAGTAACCCTTGAACGTGTCCCTGTGAGGTTATGAACCACTCAGAGGCCAATGCGCCCAACTGTTGAATCAGTTTTGATCAACGGCTATCTCTGACCCGGTTTGTGTTTAATCGTCAAAACCAAAGGACCCTGCTTCTAGAGTTACATATCAGTAAACTTTTTCGGACCCATCTCATCGTCACAGGAAAGAACTTTAAAATACACTCTAATGAGAAACCACGGGAGAGAAACAAGTCCTTGGCTTAACTTGTAACAGTGCTCTCGGGGTTGTCATGAATCATATTGGTTCCCGTGCCAATTCCCCGAAATGGAAGCAGGGTGTTCCTTGGCAACCCTTTGAGTGTCGCTGCCCCGATCAATTCCCACCTCATCATCTAGACTTTATGAAAGCCCTGGCCACGACACTCCTGTTCTATCAAGCTTTCTTATCCCTTTCCTCCAATATCGGGGCCGCATCTGATGGCAAAGCTAAATTGGAGGCTTTGCTTACATATGCTGTCAAACCAACGGCCCGTTGAAAGTATCCGGGCGACCCCTCTACTCCTACTACCATTGGCCAATGAGGGGGAAAGGCTTGTCATAGACAACGTCTGATGTATCAGTCATTGAAACAGTTTAGCCATGGAAGCTTATGCGGTTTCGGATGGGATGGTCACGTTCGTCAAAACTATTTAGGTCGGGTTTGCTTCTGCCAAAAATCAGATGCTTTTGGGGACACAATCCTCCTTTCTCCTTACTTCCTGTCATTACGATGCCTTCTTAGCAATTCGTTGACCAAATCGAGATTAAAAATTTGCTAGCATGGCTCTCTCTATCATTTCTGTTTTTCTTCTCCTCTCTAACCTCGTCTCTAGTCAAGCACCTGGAAAGCAGACAGACAACCATCCCAAGCTCGAGACCTTCAGATGCACTGTTAATGATGGGTGCCAAAAGAAGACCAACTACATTGTAGCTGACTCAAGCCAGCACGAAATCATGACGTCTAGCGGAGTGAGCTGTGGTACCGGCGACAACCCGCCTAATTCCACTGCATGCACCTCTCCAGAAGATTGCGCAAGCAACTGTGTTATTCAGGGGATCTCCGACTACAGCGCCATCGGCGTCACTACCCGCGGCACCGATATCCGTATGACAATATTCAACAATAGCGGCGCTGAGATTAGGCCACGAGTCTACTTGTTGGAAGAAAACAAGAAGCGGTATGAGATGATCTCTCTGACCGGCTCCGAGTTCACGTTCGACGTAGACATGACAAAGCTCCCCTGTGGTTTAAACGGTGCACTCTACCTGTCCGAGATGCCGTCCGATGGCGGGAAAAACAGTAGCAGTCTCAACAAGCTTGGCCCAGCCTGGGGTACTGGCTACTGTGATGCCCAGTGCTTCAAAACCTCGTTCATTAATGGAGTCGTAAGTTCACGCAATACCAGTCATGATATACCTAGCAGAAACTAATATCGCTTCAAGGGCAACTTTGAGGGGAGCGGCTCTTGCTGCAACGAACTCGACATTTGGGAAGCCAACACCCGTGCGACACAAATCGCACCTCATCCTTGCAGTAAGCCAGGGCTTTACAAGTGCGCTGGCGAGGAGTGCGAAAAGGTAGGCGTGTGCGACAAGGCCGGTTGCACTTGGAATCCGAACAGAATAAATGTCACCGACTACTATGGTGCAGGCCACAGCTTTAAGGTAGACACGACCCGCAAGTTCACTGTCGTCACACAATTTCCCTCAGAGAAGGGCAAGCTCAAGGAGCTCCGCCGCATGTATGTTCAGGATGGACAGGTTATCCAGAACAACGTTGTCAACATCGAAGGGCCCCCAAGGATCAACTTCATAAACGATGATTATTGCCAAGCTACCGGCGCTTCGGAATTCTCTCGCATAGGTGGTATGGGTGCCATTGGCGATGCTATGACCCGCGGCATGGTTTTGGCTTTGAGCGTGTGGTGGGACCATGATACTTTCATGCAGTGGCTTGATGAGGGAAACAATGGGCCTTGCAATGCTACCGAGGGTAACCCATCGGTGGCTAGCCGAATTGTGGCCAACCCCGAGGTGACATTTAGCAATATCCGCTATGGAGAGATTAACTCTACATTGAATATGAAGCTGTGATTCCCGTTAGGGAATAACACCCCCTAATAAAATGTGTTTCATTCTTCATGTGTTGATGAGCACTTGGGAGTCCTGGGCGTGTAATGCATTTCACCAAAGCTGTCCTTGACGGGTGGCTGCTGTCAGTCCACCAGTAAACCTTCACAAGAATATCGTCTCTCTGGATGAGGTTCCTGCTTCAACATGGCAATAGCACAAATTGGAACTATAATGTCCACCCTGCTTTAAACAGCAGCTTGCCAATGACAATACTGTTCATTGACGACGCATTGATCGTTTCTTGAGAAGAATGAGCAATTCTGTCTCAAGTGGCTCGGGACGAACAACTCAGAAGATTAACTCACTGCATGTCATGCGCCAACCAGACTGTAGAGTAAGAGCCCTCGCCGAGCTTATGTCCGAACGACCTCATACCGGACGTTGGTTACTTCTTGTTCTTGATCAGGGCCTGATCAAGAATGATAACTCACCCATCTGATGAAGTCTGATCACCCCGCCCCATTCCAGTATCACCAAGGTAGACGAGTAAGTAAATAACATGTTTCGTTGGCATTGTAAGATTGGTTTCGCGAGCCACGTTGATTACCGTCCAGTTTATCCAAACACTGGGGTTTCTTATGGCCTGGCCAATCGCACGCACGGCTTACATGGATTCAAACACAGGCATGGGAGAGTATTGGCTAAGATTGAGTGTGCACATCGTTTCCGTCGGAGATGAGCTATTTCAAGTGGCAGGTAACTAGATAGTTAAGTGCAATTAAGTCACCCAGCTGCTCAATATGCTATGGCTGCTTTATTACGTCCTTAGGTAATTTTTATAGTAAGTTAGGTAAGTAGGGTAAATAGGGATATAAATGAAGGGGAGTTTGTTATTAGCGCGTTAGTATAAGCGCTAATGTTAAATGTGGCGGAATGACATAGTGAAATGACGGAGAAACCCTATGGGTTTCTCTAGTGGAGTTACCCCACTTTAAAGGGGAATCAGCTAATCAGAAGGCTAGGAATTACCTAGGATTTCCCTATTAAGAAAAGGGTATTTCTTAGGGGTTTTCTTTGAATATATTAGAACATAATAATTGATATATCCATTAATATATAGATAATTATATATTATAATTCTTATAATTTAGTAATTAATAGTTTTCTACTAAGTAAGATTAATAAGATACCTACTGATTAAGAAGTAACTATTCTATAAGTATTATTACAATTAGGTATCCTTTAGTAGTATTATCTACTACAGGGACGCTAAGGTTTAATACTTAGTTATAGTAATTTAGGTCTTACTAGTCTGTTAGTAATCTTACTAGTTAAGGTATATAGTAATATCACGAAGCAGGATCACTTAGGGGTAGAGACATGTAGTTGAAAGTGGCTTGTTTCTTCTATATACTTGTTATGCTAGAGGTCGCTTCTAAATACTGCTTCGTGAGTGGATCTGAGGAACAAGGGTCAGTCGTGAGAAGCGGGCCTATTCTTAAGGGGCGATAGTCGTTTAGGAAAGCGGTGTCGCGTGGCAATATCCCTTATAACGAGTAATTAATTATATAACTCATAAAGATTAAGAGCTTAAGTATTTAGATATAACTAAAGAATAAATAAAAGCTTCTTATATTAAGATAATATAAAAGTTATAAAGTTAATTACTATAGATCTATAAGAGTCTATCCTTAAGTGCTTCTAAGTCTATCCTATATATAGGTCTAGATTCCTATTAGTATACCTAAGACTAATATTATAACCTAGATTTAGTTAATAACTAATACAGCCTAAAGCACTCCTAACTAATAGGTAAGGCAGTAAGACATTTAAGTATATAGAACTATAGTATATACTAATACTATTATAATACTTAGTATTACTAAACCCACTAGGTTTAACGGGTTTATCCCTAATAACCTACTACAGCTATTAGCTATAGTTTAGCTATAGTGTCTACTACAGCTAACAGTATATTTCACTATAAGTTTAACTAAGCAGCCTATAATAGTTACACTTTTTAGTTACGTATAATTAAACTAAAACCCCTTATTTATTACTTACCTATTAATACGTATAGTTAACTATATTATAAACCCCTTATAATAATACCTATACTAATTAGTAGTTAATTTTATAGTAACTACTATTATAGTTTCTAATAGATTAGTAAGGATTTACTAAAAGAGATAATTTAACTAAGAGAAACGCCTAAAGAGAGTTATACTATAGATAGAGAGTACGTAATAAAACTACTTATAGATATAACTTATAATTATTTTATACTACTTACTAAAAAGACCTCTTATTACTTAATATAGTAGTAAGAAGCCTAATTAGCTAATTTAAAGTAAATAAGTAACTTACTCTATTAGTAAGTAGAGAAGACGCTAAGAATATATAGCTTTCTTATACCCTTTTATAACTTTATTACTTTATAAGAAGTTAATTCTAAACTATAAAAAACACCTTAATTTAAATACTATTTAATATAGCCCTTTTAGTAGCTGTTTTAAATCTAATAGGAATATTAAGGCTGTAATAGTAGTAGAGTATTACACTAGCGTTTTATAAAGTAACGTAGTATAAAGGTAAAAAATAATAGAAGTAAGTAATAATAAAGAAACTAAATAGAGGTTATAAAATAAAAGGTAGGTCTTAAAACTAAGGTATCTTTATAGTTAACCTCCTAGCTAAAAGAGGTTAGTAGTATAAAGAATTATATACTTTATAAGTATATAAATATATATATACCTATAGAGATATTATCCTCTAGCCTATCTACTTAGTTTATTTTATAATAAGTACCCCCCTTTAGAAAAAATACTTATCCTAAGTATACTAAAATATAGAAAAGAAAGTTACTATTAATCTATTATATTATCTATTACTTTTCTTCTATATCCTATATATTCCTCTCTTACTTATTATTATCTTTAAAATTAATTCCTATAGCGTAGTGCTTCTTACTACTACCTTAAGCTAAAGTAGCTAGTAAGTTAGGTTAATATATATACTTAGTAGTATACTAAGGAATTATAACTAATAGGGCGTAAGTAGATTAAGAAGCTAAGGTAAGTATATAGATATCCCTAATAGTATTAGAGACTTTCTTTTTTATACTAGTAACCTTATTAATAAAGGCTTTAAACTTATTACCTTTAAACTTATTAAAGGTATTAAGGTTATTAGCCTTTTTATTAAGTAGGGTAACCTTTTAAGTTAGCTTCTAAAGTTAATAGTTAAGGCTATTAATAAAAGCCTTTAGATACTTAGATTTCTTAGCCTTTTTATATAGGTTTTTAGTAATCTAGTAAATACTATTAAAGTACTTCTTAATAACTAGCTTATATAACTTAGTAGTAGCTATAGCTATATTAGTAACCTTATAGGTAATATTAGCTTTAGTAGCGTAGTTATTAACTTTTATATTTAGATTAGTAATATAGTCTTAAATTATATTAAGGAGGATAGTTTAGCTTTAGGTATTATACGTATATATAATCTTAGGGATAGAAATTAAGTCTAATTACTAAAGTAGTAAAAAAGTACTTATAACCTTAGAGTTACTTTATTTTACTTAGTATATAAAGGTAAAGCTAATTAATACTATATAAAAGAAAAAGTTACTAAACTAAAGCTTATTCTTTTTATACTTAGAAAGTATATTCTTTATAGAGGTAGTAACTATTTAGTAGAAGTATATGTTAAATAAAAGGGAAGTATACTAGTTAGTAATACTATTTTTATAATAGTTATAAAAGTCCTTTAGCTAAATATAAGTTTTATAAATAAAGGTGTTATTAGTATAGTTTTTAACTACCTCCTTAAAGCGCTTAATAGCCTTAGTATAACTAAAGATACTAAACTTCTTCTTATTAGTAGTTCTAAAAGTGTTTTTCTTAATAGTTTTACTAGTGTTTTTCTTTAGGGTTACTAGGTTAGTTAGTATACCTAGCGTAATATAGGCTTTAGTCTTTATATTACTATAGATCTTATTAAAAGTAGTACTATTAAGGCTACTACCTATAGTATAAATATACTATTATAAGGCATATGTGATATAAGGCGTTAATTGCTGCCTGTAATTAAACGGCGTCGTTTTTTTATAACAGTTATAAGCCTAGTTTGCTTTACGAGCCTTGTGCTAGAATGGTTAAAGGCAAGTGTAGTTAGCGTCTAAGTGTCATAAACCCTATGGGTTCAAGTCCTATAAACACTATGGACATCCCTTGATCACGGATCTAGGGGGGTCATAAGCTTCCCTATCAACCCAGTGATCATGTAGGCAGTCAGACCACATAGATAGGATCTCTGCAATCTAGGGGGGTGTATTACAAGGCATATGTAATATAAGGCGTTAATTACTACCTGCAATTAAACGGCGTCGTTTTTTCGCGACATATACTTATTAACTATTTTATAGTAAGTAACTTTAAATATATAGCGCTTTATATATTTCTTATACTTTAGTTTAGCCTTATAGTCCTTAATCTATTATAAGGTTTTCTTAGTATTTTCCTTTATTTTATAAGGTACTTTATAAAGATTAATATTAGTAAAAGAGATAGATAACTTAGAATTATTACTAAAGTCCTTATTATAGCTAGTATTTACCTTATTAGTATTAATAACTATAGTGTCTATAGTATTATAGTTATTACTATAGTATTAGTTTTTAATAGAGGAGGTTCTTTAGGTAGTAGGGATATTAACTAGTTTAAACGTAGACTTTAGGGGATAAGTTAACTGCTAGGTCTAAGGCTAATTAGTAGCCTTAATAGTCTTATTATTAATAAAGAGGTTAAAGTTAATCTTATTTTAGTTTATAAGATCGTTAGGAATAAGGGAAAAACGCTAGGGATTTACTATAGTAGCTTACTACGTATTTCTTAGTAAAGTATATAGAAAGAAAGTATAAATCTTATTATATTACTTTATAATAGGTAAAAGAAAAGTAGTAAATAGAAGTAAAAAAGGTAGTAAAAAGTAAAGAAATTATAAGGTTTATATTTATAATAAATAGTATATAAAAAAAGGAAAAATAGAGAGTTAGTAAGTAGATAAGTTAATATACCTTTTTCTAGCTACTAGCTATTAAAGGTAAGAAAGGTATAACTACCTATTATAAGTAGGTACTTCTTCCTCCTTTTAAAAGGAAAAATAATATAGTTATTCTAATAAAAACTATTATAAAAACTATATATCTTAATAAAGAAAAAACAAGCTAAAGGGCTTTAAGTAAGTTATTATTACCTTTATTAAATAAATAAATACTTTATTATTATTAAAACTAAATTAAGGACTATAGAATTCCTTAAGGCGTTTATAATACTATTACGATACTAAGCATCGCTAAACCCACCGGGTTTAATAGGTTTATTCCTAATAACCTACTACAGCTATTAGCTGTAGTTTAGCTGTAGTATCTACTGTAGCTAACGGTGTATTTTACTACCTATTTAACTAAGCAGCCTATAATAGTTACACTTCCTAGTGATATATAATTAAACTAAAACCCCTTATTTATTACTTACCTATTAATACGTACAGTTAACTATATTATAAACCCTTATAATATACTAACACTAATTAGTAGTTAATTTTATAGTAACTACTACTACGATTCACTATAGATTAGTAAGGATTCACTAGAAGAGATAATTTAACTAAGAGAAACGCCTAAAGAGAGTTATTCTATAAATAGAGAGTATATAACGAAACCACTTATAGATATAACTTATAATTATTTTATACTACTTATTAAAAAGACCCCTTATTACTTAATATAGTAGTAAAGAGCCTAATTAGCTAATTTAAAGTAAATAAGTAACTTACCCCCTTAGTAAGTAGAGAAAACGCTAAGAATATATAGCTATTCTACGCCTTTTTATAACTTTATTACTCTATAAGAAGTTAATTCTAAACTATAAAAAACACCTTAATTTACATACTATTAGATAACCTAACTTTTATATAGTTACTAAAGAGTAACCTATAAGTAAAGTTAAAAATAATAAAAACTTAGTGTAATAACTTTACTTTAAGCGTAACGTGTAGAATAGCACTAAGAGCTTCTTTATTAAAAACCCTAGTAGAGGATAAACCCCCTATAAGATTATAGTTAAATACGTTACTAGTAAGTAATAAAGAGTCTAAAGTAAAAGAAGTACTAGTAAGAACTATAAGATCTTAATTAAAAGTAGTAAAGATAGTATAAATCTCTTTAAAACCTATATTATAGACTATAAACCCTAAAGCTATATTTTAGATACTAAAGAAACTAGCTTACTATATTAATAAATAACTATAGGGTATTACATAGATTAATAAGATACCTAACAACCTCTTAAGTAATAACTATAGAAAAGCGTTAGGTGCTATTATTATCTATAGAATAACGATTTTTACTAAAATAAATATAATTAAAGCTAACCTCTAGAATAATACCTATTTATTCTTTAGTAGGTAGTTAAGGGATAATCTTTACGCTATAGATAAAGACCTACTTATTAAATTCTATAAATTTCTTATAGAATAAGGAGTCTAGATCTTAAGAAGTAGTAATTCTAATATTATAGATAAGGTCTATAAACTTATTAACTATAAGGATTTCCCTATATAGAATAAGGAGATAATTAACTTAGTTATAAAAAAGTCTAGGAGCTTCTAAGAGAGAATTAAAGATAACAATTTCTATAATAAGATTACTAATAACTTTAATTTTTTATACCTATTAAACTATTAAAAAAAAATACTATAAAATAACTAAAGGAAAACTATAAGCCTACTATAAGAACTATATAGGGAACATATAGATACCCTATTTATTAAGAAATCTTTATACCTTAACGTAGGATTTATACTACTACTACCTAAAGAAAGTTACTAACCTAGTTACTATATAAGCGCTATTACTATAAATCTCCCTATAATAACTAAAGATAGTAAAATCACAGCCTATTAGATAACTAACCTTACTAAGTTATACTTTAATAATACTATATTAAAGTATAGCGCTAGTCCTTATAAGACTATTAACTTAAAACTCCCTATCTTTATTAATCTTTATATATAAGTAGGGATAAATTATAGCTAATATAATACTATAATTATAGTTATACTTACTAGTAAACTATAGGAGTATTACTTTACTACCCTCTATAAGTATACTAGTAATTTTAACGTATTAATAGTAGAGATTAAGGCTTAGTTTAAAAGGGATAAAGTCTACTAAGTCTATATAACTAAGCTCTACTATATTAACTTTAAGCTAGTTACCTATAAGAACCCTAGTAAAAACAAGCTTAAAGTCCTTAACCTTCTTATTAATAAGGTAAACTTACTTATGAAATTAGTAAAACGATATAGACTTCTAAGTAATAAAGAGTATTATAATACGTTAATTACCTATTACTAAGGTATTCCTAAGTGTGCTATAGTACTCCTTAATCTACTAGTAAAATATAACGTACTTTATATATAACTTTATAATAGTGTAGGTAATATAGTTATAATTTATAAAGCTAAGGCGTAGTATTATACTAGCTAGACTTAAAAGGAAGATAGCTACTTCTAGGTTAACTATAAGTATAATAGTTATAATAGCTATTAGTTATAGTAATAGTAACGTAACTATACGTATAGCCTATATAAAAAACCCTATAAAAAAGGGAATTTTACTATAAAAAAGTGTTTTATCTATAGTAAGACTAGCTATTAGTTAACTAAGTATTTAATAGAAGAACGTAATATATCCTTTTAGAGATATAAGAGCTAATACTTTATAGAGACTTTACTAGAATTCACTTAGTTTCTTATAGAATATAAAGGACTAAAGGCTACTACTTATAATAAGACTAAAGAGGAATATAAAAGTAGTAATAAGGATACTAGCCTCTATAGTAATAATACCTTTTTTATACTTATAACCTTCTATAGTAAAGAAGTAGTTAATAGCCCTAAAGTCTTTAAATAACTTTATAACTAGGCTACCCTTTACGTAATTACCTATAATAACCCTCTCTACTATAGGCTTACTATAAAAAGTAATAGTAATAGTAAGGTATTTACCTTTAATAACTAGTATACTATAATAACCTTCTAAAGTATTATACCTAACACTAGTGTAGCCTACATATTAACTATAGGTTAACTATAATATTACGCCCTCTATAAGCACCTTAATATAGAACTACTGCTAGACATAACCTATACTAGTAAAGCTAGTATTTACTTTAGTAGTAGTAAGAATTTTAAATCCCTTAGAGCTATAAAAGTACCTATACTAATTAGTAAACTTACCTTTTATATTATAACCTTAAACATACTATTTCTCCTCTACCTAAAAGATATAAATAATAATAGTATTAGATTTAATAATCTTACTAACTTACTTATTAAAGGTAAGATAGTTATACCTATTATTTATAAATAAGGTTACATATAAATACTTTTAGAACTACCTAAGTAAAGCGTAGTAAATTACTATTTAACTAATACTAAGCTATAGTAAATTTACTATAGATTTAGCTACCTATTAGTTTAGTAGCTTTATAAAGTGCTTTAGCGTATTAGTAAAATAGTAGAAATCTTATTAATTAAGGAGATTAATAAATTCTACTGTTACTACTAGCTAAACGTAAAGGCCTTAGGAAGATTTAAATTCACTTTTTATAATAACTATAAGTTTAACTATAAAATCCTTATAGATATAATATATCTTAATAGTAATAAGCTAGTACTTTACGTTATTAATAAAGCTACTACGTTTAACGTAGTAAGGTTTTTATACTCTATTACTATAGAATATACGTAGGAAGCACTATAAATATACTAGATTAACGTATACCTTAGTCTACTAGACTAGATTATTATAGACGCTAGCCTTAATTTCTATGTAGCTAAGTTTAAACGCGCTACCTAAGTGTTATCTATTAAAGTAAAGGAAATACCTATTAAAGCCTATTAGAGTATTAGTAAAGTTAAATAGTATTACGTTAGTCTTTATTATACTTATAAAGTAATCTATAGTAAATTAGATATAGAACCTAAAGTTATACTTTAACTTATAGTAAAAGTAATTAATAATACTACTAGCCTAAATAGCTTTATTTCTACCTTTTTTATATTTAGTATATACCTCTATATTACTATTAATTCCCCCTTATTACCTATAACCTAGTAGTAAGTAGAAGCTATAAAGAAAGTAATAGAAGAAGTATACTAAATCTATATAAAAAGATAGGTTAATAAGGCGCTTACTATATAAAACGGCTTAAATACTATAGCTACTATAGCCCTCTTACTTTAATCCTTTATACACATATAGTATAAGAAATATAAATAGAAAAGTCTATTTTAGCTTATTACTAATAATAGCTATACTTATACTATTAAACTTCCCTATAGCTTAAGAGACTTTTATATTACTATTATAAAACCTTACTATATATAGAAGGAAAACTAAGAAAGCGCTATTAATAACGCTAATCTTTAACTAACTAATAAGCTGTAAGCGTAAAAAGTTATTACACTAGGCCTCTAGCTAGGTAAAAAGGTTTATAATACTATTATAGTTACGCTAGAATAACTACTATAAAGAGGTTATAGTAGGCTAAAAAAAAACCTTACTACCTTTATTACTAAGGCTTCCCCTAATATCTTTGTTATTAGTTATGTGTTTCTTACTACTAAGGAGGTAAAAGACTATACCCTTATAGTAAAATTACGTAAGGAAGGCGTTATTACTACGCTTAGTAAGCTATTTATCTACTCTAACTCTATAGAGGTAAAAGGACTTAAGGACTATAGTATATTTTATATAGTTATTTATAATAAAAAAAAATATAGAGGAATATAGATCTTTAAGTTATAAATAGTCTATAAAGTAAAGAGTAAAGAGGATTAACCCTATAAGAAGTTACGTCTTATAATTTAAAGGTATACTAATAATAGTAAGGCTATAATTCTTACGTAGTTACTAACTATCTAGTAAATAGCCTAATAGCTACTGCTTACCTTTACTTTATCTTTACTCTATAAGGGCTATATCCTTTAGCTATATAATATCACCTAAGCGTATACCTAGTTTACTACTAACCTTAACTATATAATTCTTACCTACCTACCTATAGAAATACGCTACTTTTACTTACTAAATACTATTATAAAAGTTATAAGACTACTATATAGTATCCTAAAGGTAGGGACTTACTAGTAGGTAACGTATAGTACTTATTATAGAGAGAATTTTTAGATAGATATATTAACCTTTAACCTTTACCTACTTATTTCTTCTACTAATAATAAGAATTTTAGGTTAATTAGTATGTAGACTAATAATACTATTAGCTTTATAGATAAGGCTTTCTCTTACTATAAAGACGTTAAACTAAAGAAAGCTACTTTTATAATAAAACTAAAGTAATTCCTTAATGTTAGCTAAAATATTACCTTTAATAGTAGCGTGCTTTTACTTAAAACTAATAGTAAAATCACCCTTTACTAAAAGGGCTAAGGTAAGTAATTACAGCCTATTAACCCTAACTTACTGTAAGTTCTCTAGTAATACGTTAAATAACGTATATATAAGGCGTATATTACTTTAATCTATTAACCTAAGGCTTACTTTAACTATTTAGTTATAGTATAACACTAATCCCTTATAGCTAAAGAGATTAAAGATCTTAACTGCTATATTACGTAGTAAATAAGTAACCTTAACTATAGACTTTGCTTTATACCTATTTACCTTATAACTATAAAACTATTTATCTTTATTAATAGATCCTTTGTAAATAACTAAGACCTTACGTCTTAACTTAGTTTTATTATTATCCTTATAAATAAGGAGGATAGTAATAAACTAACTAGTAAAAACCCTAGTAATAATAGTTACTTTACTATTAATAGTAATATTATCTACTTTAGTTTAATAAAGTATAAGAGGGTTACCTATAGTATCCTTACCTCTAAGATATACGTAATAGTTACTAAAGTAGATATTACCTATATAGTAAGGACTACCCTTATAACAGTTATAGACTAACTTAAGATACTATAGATACTTATAGTTATTTATACTAACTTATATTCCCTTTATAAATACCTTATAAAACTTAGTACTACTAAGGAGAAGCGCTTTATAATTAATATAATAGCTCTCTACTAGTTATATAAACGCTATAAGATCTATAAAATATAATAGATTTATAGTAGTAATAACCTAGCTAATAGATTTATAAAGTTATCACCTAATAAGGCACTAGAGGGGCTTATTACTAATAGGATAGTAAAGGTATAGATAAATAAATAGGTATCCTACACGTAATAATTTACGTAAGTAAGAGACCTTAGCTATTATTACTTAAAAAAGGGGTATTTTCTAGCACTTTTACTATAAGAGAAAAGTTACTAGTGTTATAATGCTAAGTATTACTAAACCTACTAGGTTTAACGGGTTTATCCCTAATAACCTACTATAGCTATTAGCTGTAGTTTAGCTGTAGTATCTACTGCAGCTAACGGTGTATTTCACCGCCTATTTAACTAGGCAGCCTATAATAGTTATACTTCCTAGTTACGTATAATTAAACTAAAAGCCCTTATTTATTACTTACCTATTAATACGTATAGTTAACTGTATTATAAACCCTTATAATATATTAATAAATACTTTATAAATTGTCTATAAAGGTCTATAGTAAGGTTTAAAAGAGGTTAGCTAAGGCTAGTTTTTATCCTTACTTCTTTATATACTTAATAGCCTAATTAATTAGTTATTCTTCCTTATAAGTCTTAACGAGGTTACTAGCGTTAGGCTTAAGATTCTTATAAGGTTTTTATATATTAGAAGCTAATAAGTATTCTTTCCACTTAATAAGATACTTAACTAATAGCTAGGTTTTCCTTTAGGTTACCTTATAATCTATAATTCTCTTAACCTTATATTTCTTTATTCTATTAACTTTTACTAGGTTAAAAGGGATCTCTTTATAACTAAATAGGTTTTTACCTTTTAGTACTTTTTATAACTATTTTATTAATACTACTAGGTAAACTCTTTAGTAGGCTAGTAAGTTAAGTTTATAAGCGCTAGGCCTAACTACTTACGTAATATAGAAAGGTTTAGTATACTATAAAGACTACTTCCTCTTAGGTTTTCTAAGTAGTAAATATTCTTTACTAAAGTAGAAAAATACTTTATTACTTATAGTAAAATTTATTAGATAATAGTATTAGTTATATTACTTCTTTTTTATTACTCTTGCTATATTAATAAGGGTTTATACTTCTAACTAGTAAGTATTACGTAATATATTAATAAATTCTAATAGGATTCCCTTTTTACTAATATACTTTAATATAGTTCTAAAGTAAAACCTAAGTATTAGTTTATTTAGTAATTAGCCTATCATTATAGTAAGTAAAGTATTAAGAGAGTATTAGAGGGATAGTAAGATATTAATCTATAGTATATTAAGGTTAGTATATATATAGAAATGAATAGTAATCTTAACTATCTAATTTATCCTCTTACTTTACCTATTAGTCTAAAGGTAATATATAATAGAAATAAGTAATCTTACCTTTAGTACCTTAAAGATCTCTATCTAAACTACTAAAATAAACTTTAGATTATAATTACTAATAATAGCGTTTAGTAGGCCTTAGTTATATTGTATAAGCGTTTAAAGAAGTACTTAGGCCTACTAGTAAGCTTTATACTTAGTGTAACTTAGGATAAGTAAAACCTTTTTACTAAACTTATATATTATAGTATAAAGGTAGGTAAATATATTAAACTTAGGTAATACCTAGAAACTATTCTAGGTTAAGACCTTTAGTATATTAGTAATAAAGTCTATAAATATAGTATAATATAAGATACTAAGCGTTATAATAAGTTAAAGAGATCTAATAGGTTTTTAGTAATCTATTTAGTTACCTTAATACGTTAGGTAATAGGTAATATACGTCTTAATAAGCTTTACCTTCCTATAGATATAGAAGTTCTAAAGTTCTATAAGTATTCTCTTACACCTAAAGTAAAACTTCTTATTATAAGTAAAAGTAAAAACCCTTTTTACTAAAGGCTTTAGAATATAAAGTCTCTTTATCTTATCTATAGATATATAGAATATTAGTCTATAGTTATTAATTTTCTATAGGAGGATAGCTACCTAAGGTTATTATTACTTTTCCTAAAGTAGTTATTAATCTTTTTCTACTTTATCTAAAGTTATATACTTATATCTATTTACATATATTTACTATATTTAATTCCTTAAATTCCTTAGCTTCTTATTACTTTAGTATTTCTTAATAATTTCCTATATAAACTTATTATTAACTTATACTATAGTTATAGTAGCTTTTTTAGGTTTTAAAGGTTTATTACCTACATACTATACTATAGCTACTATATCTATATTATTATTATTATTAATATCTATAAGCTTATCCTTATAGGGGAAGTATTTAAATAGGTTAGGTTATATAACTAGTAGTATAATAGGGTGAAGTAGTCTTACGTTAAGGCTTAAAATAGTAGGGTAAAAATAAAGTCTATAAGTAGAAGGGCCCTATAGTCGTTATAGAGATAGTATATATACACACCTATATAGTTAATATATAGTTATTACTATAAGCTTATTACTTTTATATATATTAGTATTTTTATAATTTCTCTATTAATACTTTACCTTTTTAGATTTTCTCTTTAGATTAGGTCTAAGAATTAAAAGACCTATTAATTAGTATATATCTTACTATAATTAGAGTTTATTAGAGGTAGGTGTAGTTTTTACGCTTTTCCTTTAGCCTTTTTAGCTAGTAGGCCTAGCGCTTTCTTAATAGTACCTAGAGGTAGATTTTATCCTTTAAGATAGTAGAGATTTATCCTTTAGAAAGTAGTTTAACCCTTCTATATAGCTTATATAGATTAATAAATAATATAATATAAAACATATTACCTTTACTATAGATATTAGAATAAAGTTTAGTAACTATAAGTATTAATTTTATATAACCTATAACTCCTAATAAAGTAGTATAAAGGCTATATACTATTATACTATAAACAATTAGGTTTATAAATCCCTTTATTAGCTTTATATATCCTACTAAAGTATTTCTCTCTCTACTTAACTAGGTTACGTATTGCCTACTAACTAACCTACCTAGTGTATTTAGTAAGACTACTTATAATAATTCCTAAAGAAGAACCTAAGGAGGCTATTAGCGCCTTTAAGAGGATACGCTATAAAAACATCACTAGGAACTAAAGCATCTTAAGGTAGGAATACTAGAGACCCTAAAGATCTCCCTTAAAGAGTTAAGAGTAGCTAGTATAGATAAGTATTACTTATTCCTATATCCCTTTTATTCCTTATATATATACATTTTATTAAAAACTAAAGGAGACCTCTTAGTTAGGTAAGAGACTCTTAGATTTAAAATATACTAATATAAATAAGAAATAATAGTAGTCTTCCTAAGCTAATAAGTATAGTAAGGGTATTAGTTAGGTTAAAACTAATAAATAATAATAAGAGTAAGGAAATAAGAAGAGATATTAATAGAGTAAAATAGATATATAAGATAGCTACTAAAAGTAATAAGGAGTTATATAGCTACTATACGCTAAGGACTAAAGAACGTCTGCTTAACTTATTATATAAGAAGGATAAAGTTATTATTTAGTAATAAGCTATAAACTAGTAGCTAATTACTATTAATAAGAAATAATAATTATACTATATTTCCTATACTATTTAAACCTTTCTTAGACCTAATTTAAGATATCTAACCCCTTTTACGTTAACTCTAACTTAAAGGACGGCTTCTTAAAGGGTAAGAATATTATATTTAGTCCTTTTATAGGTATAAGCTTTAATATAATATAGTAAAAAGCTCTTAACCTAAAGGAGGTTAACAATAGAAGTATATAAAGTCCTCTAAAGCAGAGTTCTTCTCTTAAGTCTATACCTATAACTACTAATAGTATAAATACTCTTATAAAGTATATAATAACTATTACTAATTACCTCTAACTAGCCTAGTTAATTAATAAGTAACTAACTATTACACCTATAACCCCTTACTCTATAGGAGCTCCTAAGTTTAAAGGTAATAATATATCTAACTTCTTAGATAAATATAATAATATAGCGTCTCTCTTTTAGAAAAGTATAGCTAATAAGATTAAAGAAGTTTATATATATAGCACCCCTAACTTTACTAAGGCTATAGAATCCTATACTATAAGATAAGTCTCTTAGGATGTTACTAAGGCTTAACTAATAAAGGTCTTTAGATTAGTAGACCTAAAAACTTATTAAAACCCTAATAAAGACTTATAGAACCTTATTAATAGTCTTTATATTAAAGATAATAATCCTAGCGGTATAATAACCCTTCTATTAACAATTTAAACGCTATAATATAAAGCTAAGGCTTATAGTAACACTACGCTAGCTAATTTAAAACTTATATATATTATCTTTTACTATTTTTTATAGTAAGCTATATAGGCTGTTACTAAGACCTTTAGCTATAAAGTAACTAAGGTACTTAAGAAGAGCTAGACACACGTTAAAGATACACTAGTTTAATAGTCTAAGAATTAGCTTACCTTTTAATAGTTAACTAGGTAAGTTAAATTAAAGCCTATTACGCTACTACTATAAGTTAATAAAATAAGCCTAGCTACTAAGACGTTAAACAGCTAAGTAAATACTACTATTAGTTAAGCTATTACCTTTACTATAGACGCGCTTATAAATAACTTCTAGGACCTCTTAGTTAATAAGGTAGGAGTTTAGGTAAAGTTTTAGGTACTAGTTAATTAGATTACCTAGCCTAATAGCTTTATAACTCTTAATATTAGAAACCTTAACTCTATAATAAAAGGGTATTAATAATAAGGATATTCTTAGACCTATAGTAATAATAACTATAGTTATAAAGGAGGTTATTATTATAGAAAAAGAAATAGGTATAGATATAGAGGAGGTTATAGTAGCTACTAAAACTACTAAGGCGTGTAATAATAATACTATAATCCCTTTTATACTAATAGTACCTATTAGTTTTATAAATCTATAGTATATATTATTTCTAGATATAATAAGGCCTACTACTATATTACCTATAATATTTACTATTATAACGCTCCCTACTAGTTTATTAGTAGCGTTAAAGATCCTAAAGTTATAGTTAAGGTTAGTATTATTAATAAAGGCTAGTAGAAGATATAGCCTAATAGTAAGATAATCTTCTATTATATTCTTACCTATAAGGAATTATTTAAATTTATTATTAACGTAACCTATATTATATATTATAACTTTTAGCTTAAACTAGAAAGTAATATTAGGAGGCATAAGTCTTATACTACTACTAAATTACTATAGGATAGGTCTATAAATTATGCTTTAGTTAAGGAGGTTACCTTTATAAAAGACTATTTAGATTCCTTCTATATTACTACTTTATAAAGGCATACTAAAGATATCTATATAATAGAGTATACTAAGACCTCTAATTATTAACGTAAGCCCTATAGTATTTACTTCTAATATAAAGTACACCTAATTAACCTACTAAACATTTAGTAACCTTAACTAGATACTGTAAATAGAGTAATAGAGGTAGAAGATAATAAAGACTAGTAAGAAGAAATCCCTAATATAGTAATAACTTTAAAAATAGAGAAGCCTTTAGACTCTTATTCTCCTTTTAAAGGCTTTAGTATATAAGGAAGCTAAACCCTTATATAAGAGATTATATATAAGCAAATAAATAATAAGATTTTAATACCTAAAGAGTTCTTTTAATAGGCTTAGCCTAAATATAATAATATAGTTTATTAGTAAGCTAAGGCGACTATAATAGACTATAAAGCTAGGCTTATAAAAGAAGCTTATAATGTTTTTATTATAGTAGATAAATACCTTCTATAGTATTTTAATAAGGTAGGGAACTAAGATAGCGCTATTTAAGGATATATAAAATAATAGAACTAATCTAGGGGTTTCTTACCTAACTTTATAACGTTATAACCTATAATAACTAATACTTTAAAACATTTATAGACCTAATCTATAGACTTTAGGGTTAATTTAATTAATATAGTTTTTAAAGAAATAAACGCTATTAACCCTAATTTAGAATAAGCTTTTACTACTATATCTTAACGTATTATAGTATATAACTTTATAGTAACCTATTAGTAGCTTACTATTATACTACGTAACTCCTATAATATTCTAATAAAGGGAATTCTTAATAGTAGTTTAGTAATTAATCTTATAAGTAAATTATTTATCTACTAAATAGGCCTATAGGATAATATAGTTAAGACTAACCTAGGGATTAAAGGTATTACTAACTAAACCTACTACATTTAATTCTTAGGTGTAATTATAGACGACGTCTACCTAAGGGATAGCTATATTAATAATGTTAGCTTTTTTATTTTTCTAAAAGGCATATATAATAAAGACCTTATCCTTAGTATACCCTTTATCTTAAAGACTTATATATCTTTAGAGTATTCTTAAAACTAGATTATAAGGCTCTTTTAGTTTATAAATACTAAGATCTATATTCCCTTATCATTCTATACTAAAAGTTTAACTACTAGGTTTCTAGACTTTATTACTAATATAAATTATTTCCTTAGCGTTTAATAGTCTTAATTACTTCCTATAGAGGAGGGGAAATAGTAGCCTCTATTATAAATCCTCATATAACAGGTAGCCTAGTCTTTCTAAAAAGTATTAATACTATTAAAGAAGAAGAAGAGCTTAATATAACCCTAAATAGTATAAAGATATAAAATAATATATTAATAATATAATTAAACTATATTAACGCTACACTACTAATACCTAACGATATTATAAACTAGCTTAAGAATAATAAAGAGGTTATAGTAGTATTTAATAAGTATAAAGAAGTCTTTAATAACGTTTTAAAAGTAATAGTTAAAGCTATAGTATAACTAAACCTATAATAAATCTATAAGATAATTTTAAAGGCTATAAAACATATAAAATCCTATAATAGTTATTCTCCTAACTCTTAATTTTATATTTATAAACCTAATAAGAAGAAGAAATTAAAAAAGAAGTAGAAATAAAAAAGTAAGACCCCTTATAATAAAGGCCTTAAAATAGTTTCCTATATTAACTATCTCTTTTAGTAATAAGACTTACTAACTACACCCTTTTTATCCTTACTTAATTTATAGGCTAAGCCTAATAATAACTAACTAATAGAAGAAGTCTATATAATATATAAGACTAAAGATAAAAAGATTATTTTAGTAGATAACATACTATTAGATAGATTAATACCTAAAGGTAACCTAAAGTAAAAGCTAAAAGCCTAAGAGAAAGTAAAAAAAAACTTATAACTTAATCTTAATAGTCTATTTATAAACCTAATTATACTAAAGTTTTTAAATATTAAAAAGGGGTTTTAATTAATAAAAGATTAACTAAAAGCTATTTTAGCTATAGTAGACTATCTACTACTATAGGAGAAAAAACTCTTAAGTGCTATTTTAATAGCGTATAAGAAGGTATTAGCCTAGGAATTCTCCTATTATAGTTAAGTATATTCCTCTATTACCCCTCTATAAGTTATTAAGACTATTCCTTATAAGGCTTAGTAATTAAAGAGTATTCCTATCCTATAAGCTTTAGAGGAGGAGGTTATTAAGATCTTAAAGGATTAACTTAAACGTAGTATACTTAAGTAAAGTTATACTACTTATTATAACCTTTTCTTTTTAGTTAGGAAAAAAGATAGTAAGATATACCTTATTAATTTAGTAATAAAGGTTAATAAGGTAACGCTATAAGATACTATATTACTACTAATAGTAGATAACTTTACTTAGGATTTTATAATATATAAACTACTATTACTAATTAATATTTTCTCTAGATATAACTAAGTCCCTCTAGCTATAATAAGTAGGGATATAACGACTTTTACTACCCCTCTTAGCCTTCTTTAATACTATACTTTACGCTAGGGAGCTATAAACTTAGTTACTTAATTTATATGTATTATAATTTAGATCCTCTATAACCTTATCCTAATATATTATAAAGCTTTCCTTAACGATATTATAATTTAAAGGCCTACTTCTATATATAATAATATAAAGCTTTTAACTTATCTTAGTATTTACAGATTCGTTTTTAAGTATTTAATTAATATTAATAAGGTCTTAGTAAACCTAAAGCTTATAAGTTATATAGTTATAGTAGTTAAGTCTAAATAAGCCTAAACTATAGTAATAATTATTAGCTATATTTATAAAACTTCTAGATATTACTCTAACTAAAAGAAGATAATTAAGATCTATAAATAGCTTACTTATAAAGATATTACTAATCTTAGGTCCTTCCTAGGTATTACGTCCTTCTATTAAATATAGGTTAAGGACTTTTTAATAATTATACACCCCCTTATAATATTATTATAAAAGAATACCTATTTTATATAGGAGTTAAAATAGTAAGCTATAATAGATATTCTTAAATCTAAGCTAACTATAGCTTCTATACTTATCTTAATTAACTATAGTCCTAAAGGTAGTACTATTTACCTTATAGTAGATATAAGTAGTAGAAGATAAAGAGGAGTACTAAGTTAATTTATTAGTAATAAGTAAGTAGTTATAAGGTTTAAGAGTAAAATATAGGCTAGTGTAAAGCTTAACTATAACGCTAGGAAAAAGGAACTTTATAAAGTCTTAAAGGCCTTAAAACGCTACTATAACTACCTATACGGCCGACACTTTATCTTAGAGACTAATATGTAAACGCTAGTAGCG
This sequence comes from Colletotrichum cereale, assembly GCA_034509685.1. Classification (NCBI taxonomy): domain Eukaryota; kingdom Fungi; phylum Ascomycota; class Sordariomycetes; order Glomerellales; family Glomerellaceae; genus Colletotrichum; species Colletotrichum cereale. The sequence goes on from JASUDE010000194.1 coordinate 65,494, forward strand.
TAACTTAATAGCGCTACTACTAACCTTCCTAGTGCTTTAGTTATTTAATAGATTACCTAGATCTATATATTTAACTTTAAAGTCTACTATATTAGGGGATCTTAAAACACTATAGTAAATAGATTATTATAAAAACTATAAGGACCTTTAGATACTTTAGATAAAGAAGTAAAAGAAGAAATTAATAACTAGATTAATTTATAGATCTTCTTTACTAATATAAAGAGTAGATCTTTCTTTAAGGAAGTATAGTTATATAGTAATAGTAAAAGAATAAAGGAGGTTTATATAAATAATAGTAACTCCCTTAATTACCTCCTAATAATACCCTTTACTATTTTAGACGATTTACAGACCTATTTAATAAAGTCTAAGTAGATTATATACTACTTATTAATATAATAATAACTACTAGGAGTTTATACTACTTAGTACTAATAATTTAAAGGTAAAGCTTTAAAATATATTTTATAAAACTAGTTACTCTTTATATAGCTAATAGTAATAAAAATAACACTATAATAAGTAGTTAATAACTATAAATAACGCTATTACCTTATTATAAATACCTATACTAAAAGCAGCTATTATAGTAGAGAAGCTATAGTAAAAAGGCTTATAGACTATTATATCTAGGATAGTATATATACTAAAGTAGTAGAGGTAGTTAAATCCTACCCTAACTATTAACTATAATAAAGATAGTAGGTTAATAATAAGAGAACTTATACTACTTCTAAAGGTCTACTATTTATATAAGTATCCCTAGATATATAACGCGTTAATAAATACTACTTAGTTAAGTTAAGAGACCTAATAATAGGTTAGCTAGAAGCCTAGTAGCTAAAGAAAGCTAATTTAAAAGGTATTACTAAATTTATATAGAAAGAGATTATCTACTATTATAGTCTATATAAGGAATTAATTATTAATAGAGGACCTAAAAATAAGAAGTATATAATCTAATTTAATAAAAAGTATAGTATAAAGAGGAGAGTTATATTAGCCTATAACCCTAAAGCTAATAGAGCTATAGAAATAGGATATTAACCTATTACCTATACGCTTTTAACTTTTATTAAAGGTATATAACTTAATCCCTAGCTATATCTCTTTACTACCCTATTTATAGATTAAACTAGTGTTTATTTCTCTACTAGCTTTAGCCTTTTCTACTTAATATATAGATATAAAGCTATTACCTTAATTAAGACCCTTATACCTATATAGTAGGTCTTAGACTAGGCTTTAGTTATAATAAGAGAAGAGGAGGTCTAAATAAGACTATAAGCCTTTCTTTAGCTTAATAAGGATTATAATAAAGCTTAGAAAGCTATAGTAATATAATATTAAAAGGCTATAGAATATTATAACAAAAGACATACCTACACCTAGTAAGAAAAGTAACTTAAAGTAAGAGACTTAGTCTTAGTGTTTAACGTTAAAGGGTTAATTAATAAGTCTGTAATTATAAAGCTTAACTACTAATAGTAAGGACTATTTAAGATCTTATCTTAGGCCTCTAATATACTATTATACTATTTAGTAATATTATCTAAAGATAAAGTTATTAGGAAAACATTTAGTAGTAACTAACTATAAAAATTTATTAAGGCACCTAATAGGTATTAGGAACCTATTAATCTAGAGATTCTGAGATCTAATTTAGAATAAAATATTATAAAAGTCTTCCCTACGTTTAGATAAGAATAACTTAAAGAAGATAATATTAAAGATAAAGAGATAGAGGAACCCTTATTACCTAGGGAAAAGAATAAGGATAAGTCCTTTTAAGCTATTATTATAAGGTCTAGGTAGTATTTAGTAGACCTTAAAGTAGTATATAAAAGGGTAAAATAATAGACTTTAGAAGTAGTAATACCTAGTATAAGCGTAGAGAAAGGTAAAAACTATATAGAAATAGAAGAACTAAAAGATATATAATTTCTTTTATTAAAGACTATTTATTTATAAGACTCTTTCCTTTAACTTATTCTTAGACTTATCCTTATGTTACTTTTATAATTTCTTTTATTATTTACTTTAAGAGTAAAGAAATCTTAATTCTAAAGTTTTATTTCCCTATTTTATATCTTTTTAACTAGTTAAAGTCCTAAGGAGGATATAACCTACTTAGTAGTAAAGCGTATTAGCTATTAAAAAGTAAATAAGTAATAAGCGTAGTAAAACGATATACTAGGCTTAAATTCTATAGCTTAGGCTAGGTGCTTCTATTTAAGGAACTACTAAAAGTTAAATTAGTTAATAGCGCTTACGCCTATAGTTATTAGGATTCTAAAGTTAGGAATAAGGAGTCTATTAAACTTACTACTTTTTCTTTTCTTTCCCTTCTTCTTAATACTATAACTATAACGCTAGTAAATACTCTTATTATTATAGAAGTAAAAGCTTTAGGTCTTATAGTAAAAGTTATTAGTATAAGAAGTTCTTAAGAGAGACACATACTTAAAATATAGCTTATAGACCTAAACACTAGTTTTTTTATTCCTAGTTATATACGTATACTCTTTATAATAGCTATAAGGTATAGTATTATAACCTCTATAGGCCTAGATAAAGAAACTATATATAGTAGTAATATATTTAAATACCTTAGCTATCTATATACCTTAAATAGTAGCTATAAAGTAATAAATAAAGACTTATTAATAAAGGTTACCTTAACCTTTAGTTCTTAAATATATATAACTATAGTCTTTTAGGCTAAGGTATTTAAGCTAGAAGTTTAATTATATAACGCTAGGCGATTTATTAGGCTATATCTAAGGAATAAACGTAACCTTAAAGTACTTATTTTAAGGGATATTAGGAAGTATCTAGACTAGTAAAGTAGCAGCCTATAAGTAAAGTTAATAATAGTTAGAGGAAGAAAAGAAAGAGACTACGTAGACATACCTAAAGTTAATTATTTATAAGAGATATATATAGAGGTAAGTTATTTACCTTCTTTAAAGGTATAGGTCTAGTATTAGCCTTAAGTAGCTAGAGGATTTACTTTATAGGTAGGTTATAAGGATAAGGTTAATTAGTATTTTTAACACTATTAATTAAGAAGCTATAGTTAGCTATAGTTATAGGTAGTAATTCTTAGATTTATACTATTAATAAGGAGAGCTTTAGGTAAGAGGAGGTTTTTCCTTTTTTATTTATAGAAAAGAGAATCTTTATAAGATAGAGAAATAAGAAAAGTATTTAACTAGATAGGTTAAATAATAAAAAGAAAGAAAAGAAGGGGGGATATTACTAGTAGGTTAGTAATGTTAGTAGAAAAGTAAAGGTAAATTTATTATATAAGAGGAAGTAAAGAGAAGTAAGTAGATTTTTCCTTTATTAACTTACGTATTTACTAACTTTACCTTTTTTACCTTTTATATAACTATATTTTATACCTTTTTCTTTATAAGTTATCCCTATTTCCTTACCTTTAAAAGGAATAATTAAAGATAGAAATTACATTTCTTTATTCCTTTTTATTTCTTTCCTTTAGTTTTATATCTACTAAAAACGTTATTAAGAAAGTGTTTCTTATAGACTTTACTTTTTCTCTATCTAAACAAACTTAAGCCTAGTAGTAACACATTAAGTTTATTATAACTTATAAAGTTAATTAAATCTATAAATATTATTATAAACATAGTTAATATAAAGATAACTACTAAAGATAATAGTAAAGTTTATATTATATAATAACACGCTTAGTAAAGTAAAATAAAGGAGCTTTATAAGAAAGGCTTTCTATTTATAATAGAAGTAACTCTATTAATCCTATTACTAAAGATAGTTACTATAAGTAAGTTTTATTAAAAATAAACTAGCTATATTAATATTACTAACACTTTAGTCTAAAACCCTCTATAGCCTCTATAAGCTAACCTAAAGACACCCCTACTTACTAAAACTAACCTTTAGATAGGTATAGATAATATCTTTACTTAGGAGGACCTTATTAGAAACTAACTACCTATAGTAAATATATATAGTAAATAGATACCTTTTTTATACTGTTAATAACTTATAGCTAGCCTATATAACCTTATTAGTACTCTTAAAGCTAAAATTTTACTTAAACTTAACGACGTTTACGTTAGACTTATATACCTAGTCTAAAGCCTACGTAAGGCTAAAGCTATTACTACTTAGCCTATCGTTAGGAGTAAAGCCTTTTATACTAGCTAGTTAAAACTATAAGATATATAGCCTTTACTAATAGATAATCCTAACCTTTTAATTTTCTATATAAGCATAACTATTTAAAATAAATATATTTATTTAGGTTTAATAGTTAACTAAAAAAGCAGCTAGTTATACTTTTATAATAATTAATAGAAGAAAAAAAAAGCTAAAGACTAGATAAAGGTTTTTTTATAAAGTATTAAAAAGGTATATAAAGATATCTTAGTAATAGCGTATAAAGTTATAGGCTAATAAGTAACTCTAGTTAACCTAGGTAACGCTAATATTTCTCTCTAGGTATTAAGGCTTAAGTTTCTTAATTAGGTATAAGGCTTCCTTTATATAGGCCTTTTATACCTAATTACTACCTCTATTACTAAGGCTAAAAAGAATTAGCTTAACTATATAAGCGCTAACTTTATAAATAATAATATTCCTAAGGAGGGATAGATCTTAATTACACTATTTAGGAATAATAGACCTAACTAAAAGAAAGAATAGTAAGAGGCTATAAAGGCGTTAGATTTACTAAAGATATCTAAAATTATAACCTAAATACCCTCTAGACTTTTTAGCCTAAGTAATAACACTAGTTCTCTAATAGACTAAAATACTCTCTCCCTATAAGATAGATCTAAGAATAATAATAGTATTATAGAACTAACTACTTAAGTTCTTTAGTCTACTTAAGATATAACTCCTTTTTTACTACTATAGGTATTACTACTTAGATTACCCTCTCTACCTCTTATACTAGTACCTCTTAGTTATTTAGTAATTTAGCTACTAAATAGAGTAAAAAAGAACTATAGTAGTAAAATAATTTAAAACCTAGCTATATAAGACCTTATTATTTATACTATAAAAAATAAGCTTTACTAAAGTACTTATTATTTTAACCTATATAAGAAACCTAAAGGTAAAAAGGTAAAAAAAAAATAAAGATATTATCTTTTAGGAAGAGGTAACTAAGTCTCTCTACCTTACGCTATTTAATTATTAGGTTTACTAATTCTAACTAGTAAACAATTTTAATAGTTATAATATGTTATAGCCGTAAGGAAATCTATTACCTAGTAACCTCTACCTAGTCTTAGTAGCTAAATAGTATACCTCTCTAGGTAAATTATATATAGGTTTATTACGTAAGTATCTTATTACTTAATATAGTACTAGTAGGCACTTTAATAACCTAACTATAGGAGAGCTTAACCCTATTAAGCTTAAGTATACTACTAGATTATATAATACTATAGGCACTTTAATATATAAAGAGAACCTTAATAGTAATAAAGTATATACTCTTATTAAGCTTAGCGTTTATAGGTCTTTAGTATTTATTTAGGCTTTTCCTTTTAGCTTTAGTTAGGTACTTAGTTTTCCTATTACTTCTAATACTATAGACGTTATCTATAATTAAATTAATATTATTACTAATTCTAACTACCTTATCTTCTTACTTAACTATAGTAATAATTATTAGGCTGTGTTACTAGTTAACTAAGTTATTAGACGTGTTTATTTTACTAACTCTACTTAGATATCTAAGTGTAATAAATTATTTATAGACGTAGTTAAAGTATTATAAAACTAGTACTACTACTTAGGAGCTTTAATAGATACTATTATAGTTACTATATTAAACGCCTATATAGTAAATACTAAATAATAAGATAATAGCTTTACTTATAGTCTTTATACTATAGAATAAGTATAAACCTTTTTCTAGCTTAAAGTGTTATTAACTAAGTTTACCTAACTTTATTAATAGGATAAAAACTATAAGATTAAAGGTAAAATCCCTCTAGCGTTATAAATAGTATCTATAATTATAGTAGAGTTTTATAATATATAAAGCCTTTATAATAACCTACCTCTATATAAAGTTACTTAGTTATATAATAACTTTAGTAAAAACCCTGTTTTCTTAGCGCCTCTTCCTTAGTTATGTTAACCTTTAGCTATACCTACGCTTCTAGCTATTAATATATAACTAAAGGAGAAAACCCTACCTATAGCTCTAAATACGCTAGGTAATTTATAGACCTAATCTACTATAAGCTCTAATAATTCCCCTCTTTTAAATCTACTATCTAATCTTCCTAACAAATTTAACCTAAATACCCTTATTAGGTAGGTTAGTAAGCTAGGCGTTTAAGATAATAATAAGAATAATAATAATAATAATTAGGGTAGCCTAATAGATCTAGAAATACCCCTATATCCTTTATACCTACCTTAGCTAGACGTTTTAGATATCTAGAGTTACTTCTATAAAGATTATATTAATTAACACGTTAACTAATAGAAGTAGATTAAATAAAGCACTCCTAGTAATATTACCTACTATAACTTTACCTATTTACCCTCTTAAGAAGGCTAGTTTTAACTTTATTAAGCTCTTAAATAGGATAAAATACATAAGGCTTAACGTAAAGAGTTACGTAGTAGTAATTACTATAGATTATAGAATAAGGTTATATATCTATAAGGTCTTACTCTATAATAGTAACTTAGCTGTTATTATAAGCGCTAAACACTTTATAATGTTTTTTTCTTTCTTTTCTTTTATTATTAATTAATATGCCTTTAACGTAAGGAAGCTTAAATTAGTCCTATAAGGACTTATAACTAATTTAAAGGGGATAATTATAATAGGGTAAAGTAGTCTTACGTTAAGGCTTAAAACAGTAGGGTAAAAACAGAGTTTATAAGTAGAAAGGCCTTATAGTTATTATAGAGATAGTATATATACACACCTATATAGTTAATATATAGTTATTACTATAAGCTTATTACTTTTATATATATTAGTATTTTTATATTTTCTCTATTAATACTTTACCTTTTTAGATTTTCTCTTTAGATTAGGTCTAAGAATTAAAAGACCTATTAATTAGTATATATTATACTATAATTAGAGTTCGTTAGAGGTAGGTGTAGTTTTTACGCTTTTCCTTTAGCCTTCTTAGCTAGTAGGCCTAGCGCTTTCTTAGTAGTTAGGAAAGTATATTAGGTATAATATTTAGCTTACTAGGTATATAGAAGATCTTTAGGTAGTATTAAGAGAGGTAGTTAGTAGCGTTTATAAGCTTAAGATTTACCTTATTTAAGTTAAGGGTTTTTAGTAATATATAAGTAATAATTCCTTTAGCTACTATATAGTCTATAAGGATATTAACTTTATAGTAGTTAGATTATACTAGTTTTCTAAGCTTCTTTATAGCCTATATAATAGCTATAATTTTAGCTTTTATAGTACTAAAACGTTTCTCTATTACTATTATAAATTAAGAATAAAAAAAGATAGGTTTAATATATTTTATTTTTATATTAATACTAAGTATATCTTTACCATTTTAGTTATAGTCTAACTAAAAAACTATAAGCCTAAATCTACTAATATATATATTAATCTTAAAGAATAGTAGTTTCTTAAGGTTATAATAATATTATATTACTTAGTTATAAAGTTTCTCTTATAGTATATTTTATATATTAATCTCCTTTAGTAAAAAGTTAAATATCTACTTTATAATAATTTTTACTTTTACTTAGCGTATAGTACTTAGCTTAATAACTTTATTTTATTTTAGTTAGGCTATTAGTCTTATTTTCTTCTCTTAAAGGGGTAATATAATTACGTTAAACTAAGGTAATCTTACGTAAAGCTAGCTACTTATTGTTAGAAGTAAGAGTTAGAATAACTCTTAATACTTCTATTCTTAGTAATATTTCCTTTATTATAAGGAGTATTACGTAATATATATATATATTTATAATCTAACTAGTTTAGTAGATTAATATATATATTGATTACGTAATCAGTATGATTACGTAATCAACTGAAGATTCTAGAAGATAGTTAGAGGAGCAAGATTGGCTTTATTTCTCCTCTCTTCTTCTATCTAGGTTAACGTGTTTAAGTTAGGGTTATTATCTTACGCAACTGAGGGTTACGTACGACATTCTGATGTATAAGCAGCTTACGTTAGTATGGAATATTCTAGTAAGCTGGATATGGTTATATAAGGGACTGTTTAGTATAGTTCTATCTTCTGTTTTCTTCTCTCTCTAAGTAAGTAACATCTATAGTAACAATCTAACTATTATACTCTCTTTACCTCTTATATATATGTCCTTATATCTATATTACTTCTCTACCCCTTTATATCTTATATTCTTGCTTCTATAAGATATATCTTTATATAAGGTTATATACCTTATATCTTATTCTATCTCTTTATATTTATAAGAGAGATAGTAAACCTATTATGCTAATACTTATCCTAAAATATATCTTAAGGTTATATAGGCTATATAGGAAAACTAGCTTCTTAAATATATAAATATAATTATTTATCTTATAGATACTTTTACTATTTATAATATAACTAAGAAGCTTTACACTAGGGAAGCTAGTAAAAAACTTCTTTACGTTAATATAGATTTAGTATTTATTAAGGATATTTAAGACTATCTTTATATACTAAAGGTATTCTTTATTAAAGTTACTAAAGATTATAATATTATTAATATATATATAGATAAAGTGTTAATGCTTAAAGAATAGGTAGTCTATAAAGCACTAAGTGTATACTAAGGAATTCTTAAATCCTATAATAGTAACGTTAGAATACTTAAGCCTATAGAGACTAATTATTACTATTTTATCCTAGTGCTTAGAATATATACTAAGCTAGTAAAAGTACCTAGTAGTATTAAATATTATTATATACTTCTTACCTCTTAAATAGCCTATAATTTTATCTTAATCTAAAAGAAGATAAACGTTTAGACTTACCTACTTATTAAAGGGTTACATATTTATAACTACTTAACCTTTATCCTTTTTCCTATCTATATAGTATTTCTATATAATAAAGAGGGGGTATATAATAGAGGTAAAGCCTTATTACTAACTAATCTTTCTTAACTTATGTTATTTATCCTAATAGGCGTTAAGAAATTCTATATCCTTAAGACCTAATAGGAAGACTTAAATATTCTACCTTTAGTTTTACTATCCCTTAATAAGGTTAATCTTTATATAGTCCTTATTAGGAATAAGTACTATCCCTCTATTATAGTAAATATAGTATTTATTAAGTACTACCTTTATCTTACTAGTAAACTCCTTATTACTTATATAAATCTTTACGCTATAGTTATTAACTATTACTAGGTATATCTTTAGCTTTATTATACTATATTTTAGTATTTCCTTTAGTATTAATATATCTTATAAAGTCTTTTTAACGTTATTTACTCTTATAGTAAACTCTTCTATAGTATTTAGAAATTTATTAGTAACGTTAAGGAAATGTACTAAATTACTATAAGTAATAGTATTTAGTGTATTCTTACTAATCGCCTAAGTAGTCTTTTTACCTTAGTTTAAAATAATTTATACTACCTTTATACTTTTCTTAATAGTTATTAGTTTAACTATATTATTATATACTAGTATAACTTTTAGAGTTTTTAAATTAGTAATAACGTTAAGGATATACGTGTATTTAGAGTATATATAGTAAGGTTACTACTTTCTATCTTTTATAAATCTCTTTTGGAGGTTAATAAAGTTTATAAAAAGATACTTAAGTTCTCTTAGCTTAATAATTACTATAAACTAAGAAGTAATCTATTATAATACTAAGTAGTAGTATTTAACTATAGTAAGGACTATTATATTATAAGAGGATTAAAGTTTTACTTACTTCTTATTAAAATCTATTACTATACTATAGTTATTATAAAATAGCGTTTCTAAAAGTAATTAGGCTAGGAGTTTCTTAATAACTTTAGCTGTTATTATAGTATAAACCTTTACTTCTATACCTTTTATTATACCTAATATATATATATTAAAAGTAACGTTTGTAGAGAGTATAAAAGATAACCTAACTACGCTTACTCTTTATAGCTCTATAGGTAAAAATCTTAGATTCTTAGTGAAATTTTTTACTTACTCTTATTCTACTAAGATAACTAATACTCCTATATTAATATAAATAGAGTAGTCTTCTAAATTCTTATTAGTATATACCTTAATCTAAAGATAAGTATACTTATAGTATCTATATTTCTTATTAGGTTTAATAACTACTTTAAAGACTTCTTTTAGTTAAAAGGTAAAGTTTATAGTATTATTATACTAGTCTATTCCTCTATTAGGTTTTATAGCTAAGTCCTTTAAAGAAACTAATAGTATAAAAGGCGTTATTATTATAACTAAGGAGTTATTATCTAAAGGCGTTTAAGTAAAGTACTTTTTAATCTTACTTTATAATAGAATATAGTTATTATTAGTTTTAATAACCTCCTCTTATTCTTTAGGTAATAGTGCCTCTTACTTTAATAAGGTAGTAATAAAGTTTATACTCTCTATTTTATATAAGGAGACTTCTTTAGTACCTATAAGAATATACCTATTATTAATAAGTTTATTAATTTAAATCTAAACGTTCTTATTATTTTCCTATATAAATTATATATTATTATACCTATTAATTTTTTAGGTATAACGTATACGTTATCTTTATCTACCTTTTTACTTAACTTCCTACTAAGGTTATTAATCTTTTATATACTATTTAGTATTATCTTAGTAATCTTTTTTCTAGTAGTTATTATAAAATTAGTATCCTCCATAGTTTCTATAGTAATTTCTATAATATCTATAGTTATCTTAACTATACTAATTATTCTTACTACCTAATCTCTAGAATATAGTCTCTTCTTTATTATCTTTAGAGGGATTTATATTATAAGGTTTTAGGTAACTAGCCTATTTAGCTTTTAGTTACTTTATTACGTTTCCTTAGTATACTATATCTTTACTATTATAGTTAGTAGTATTATTAACGTATACTAGATTATATTAAGATCTAAGCGCTATATCTTATAGTACTTTATATTATTCCTTAGTATAAGTAATATATCTATTTAAGGAATTATTATCTTTAGGCTTATAGAGGAATTATTTAAGCTATAGGGTAAGGTTATTATAAAACCTTATTAGCTATTAACGTTAGGTTTAATCTCTTTATACTCTTATATACTTAAAGTAGCTTTAAGTAAATATATAAATATTACTTTAGCTACTAATCTTCTTTATAGTAAAGTAGTTTTTTTAAAACTACTTTTTAGTATTTACTAAAGTAAGGCTAAAGCGTTTTCTAATCTATTAAGTAATAGTAGCTTATCTTTACTACTTTAGCTATTACTATTTTCTATATATAAGTTAAAATTCTTACTAGTTTTAGGCTTATCCCTTAAGGTACTAGTAAATTATCTAACTAAAGTACTATAGTGATAAGGTATTATAGTATACTACTTTAATAGCCTAGGTTTATAAGTCTATATTATAATAGTAAGTTATATAGTAGTTATAAAAAATAAGGTTTAGTAAGTAACGCTTTATATTAGTATTTAGCTAAAAGATACTTACCCCTATAGGTATTTATAATTAGGTTAAGGTGTGTTTTAAAGTGTTTATATAGTTAGATAATATCTTAGAGATTTATATTTAGTATACTATAGTATAAAAGAACGCGTTTATAAACTAAAATATATTTAGTAGTAGTGTTAGTACTACTACTAAATAAAGGATATTTACTATTAGTTATCTCTACCTTCCTATAGGTATTAATAGTTAGGAAGTTAGAATCTCTAGCTATTAGAAAGGTATATAGTAAGAAAATACTTATATATACCTTACTATTATATTTAATAAAGTAAAGTATACTCTTTATATAAAGACGTTTAGTAGTATACCTAGGTATAGTAGTATAACTAAAGGTATTAGGTATATAGCTAGTCCTTAGGGGTTTAGTAGTATATATACTATTTACCTTAAGTAAAGAGGTTAATAGGCTAGGCCTAGTAGCGTCTTAGTAAGCTAAAAGCCTAGTATACTTAGTCTATAAAGGTAGTAACCTATATTAACTAAGAAACCGCTAGGTATTAAGAATTATATTAAAAAAGGTAGTTACTAAACCCCTATAGCTAGTAGTAATAAGGTTTACTATTATTATATATTATATTATACTAAAAGGAGTTAAATTAGCTAGTTAGCTATTTAGTATTATTCTACTAATAGGCTAGTATTTTACTTAAGTAGGCTTATAATTTTTAGTTTTTTACCTTTTAGTAAACGCTATATTATATTAAAATCTTCTAATACCTTAGATAAAGGTGTAATAGAAAGGCTATCCTTATATCTATTATAGAATTCCCCTATAGTCTTATTAACCCTTAAGTTAGGTTATTAAGGAAGAGTTTTTCTTAGGGGTTTTAAAACCTACTTAGTTATCTTTCTTTTTAGTATAACTAGGTTTACTAATAACTAAGAGGTTTAAGAATTTATTTATAAGAGTAGTATAGGTAATCTATTAGTAAATAGTCTTAAGGAAACCGCTAGGTTTTATCTTATATTATTAATAATCCTTTTTACTATCTTAATAGTAGATTTAACCTAATAGTTATTATTAGTATATCTATTATTTAGGTAGAAGTCTATATCCTACCTATTAGTTCTATAGTATAGTATATTACTATTAAACTTTATAAATATAAGGTTAAAGATATTATCTTATAGACTTTTTAAAAAGCTTCTTATAACTTTATATAATAGAAACTATTTAAGCTATATATATAGTTACTATAACTTAGTAATATACCTTAGCTAAAAGAGCTTACTTATACTACTTTTAAAGTCTTATAACTTCTATTAAGGTAGAGGTATATCTTTACTATAGGTTAGTAAAAAAAAGAAAATATTATAAGGTATAAACTAAAGTAGTTATACTACTACTTAATACAGCCTTTTTAATAGCTATTTTAGATCTAATAGGAATATTAAGGCTATAATAGTAGTGGAGTATAATACTAGCGTTTTATAAAGTAATATAGTGTAAAGGTAAAGAATAATAGAAGTAAGTAATAATAAGGAAACTAAATAGAGGTTATAAAATAGAAAGTAGGTCTTAAAACTAAGGTATCTTTATAGTTAACCTCTTAGCTAAAGGAGGTTAGTAGTATAAAGGATTATATACTCTATAGGTATATATATATATATATACTTATAGGGATATTATCCTTTAGCCTATCTACTTAGTTTGTTTTATAACACTATTAGATAATCTAACTTTTATATAGTTACTAAAGAGTAACCTATAAGTAAAGTTAAAAATAATAAAAACTTTATATAATAACTCTACTTTAAGTATAATGTATAGAATAGTACTAAAAGCTTCTTTATTAAAAACCTTAGTAGAAGATAAGTTTCCTATAAGATTACTATTAAATATATTACTACTAAGTAATAAAGAGTCTAAAGTAGAAAAAGTACTAGTAAGAATTATAAGATCTTAGTTAAAAGTAGTAAAAGTAGTTTAAATCTCTTTAAAATCTATACTATAGACTATAAACCCTAAAGCTATATTTTAAATACTAAAGAAACTTACTTACTATATTAATAAATAACTATAGGGTATTATATTATTATAGGCTAGGTTTATATAAAGTAGTAGAGTTACTAATAGTAAGTAGATATTAGTTAGTTATATTATTTCTACTTACCCCCTCCCTTTTAGGTAGGTAGTAGCTCCCTTTTTTCTATTTTATAATTATCTCTTATTTAATTAATATATTCTAAGCCTGTTAGTTAGAATGCTAGTAGCCTCCCTAAGGCTTACCTAGTAAGCCTTATCTTAGGCCTACGTTTTCTAACCTTACGCTAGCCCTTTAGCTAGTAAACTAACTATTTAGTCCTAGTATATATAAATTAATAAAATACCTAATAACCTCCTAAGTAGTAACTATAGAAAAGCGTTAGGTACTATTATTATCTATAGAATAATAATCTTTACTAAAATAAACGTAATTAAAGCTAATCTCTAAGATAGTACCTATTTATTCCTTAGTAGGTAGTTAAGAGATAATTTTTATACTATAGATAAAAAGCTACTTATTAAATTCTATAAATTCCTTATAGAATAAGAAGTATAAATCCGAAGAAGTAGTAATTCTAATATTATAAGTAAAATTTATAAACTTATTAACTATAAGGATTTCCCTGTATAGAATAAGGAGATAATTAACTTAGTTATAAAAAAGTCTAAAAGCTTTTAAAAAAGAATTAAAGATAATAATTTCTATAATAAGATTACTAATAACTTAAATTTTTTATACTTATTAAACTATTAAACTAAAGTATTATAAAATAACTAAAGGAGAACTATAAGCCTAATATAAGAACTATATAGAGAATATATAAATACCCTATTTATTAAAGAATCTTTATACTTTAATATAGAATTTACACTACTACTACTTAAAGAAAGTTACTAACCTAGTTATTATATAAGCGCTATTACTATAAATCTCCTTATAATAACTAAAGGTAGTAAAATTATAGCCTATTAGATAACTAACCTTACTAAGCTATACTCTAATAATACTATATTAAAGTATAGCGTTAGTTTTTATAAGACTATTAACTTAAAGCTTCTGATTTTTATTAATCTCTATATATAAGTAAGTATATATTATAGCTAATATAGTACTATAATTATAGTTATAGTTACTAGTAAACTATAGAAGTATTACTTTACTACTATTTATAAATATACTAGTAATTTTAATATATTAATAGTAAAGATTAAGGCTTAGTTTAAAGAAGATAAAGTCTACTAAGTCTATATAACTAAGCTTTACTATATTAACTTTAAGCTAGTTACCTATAAAAACCTTAGTAAGAATAAGCTAAAAGTCCTTAACCTCTTTATTAATAAGGTAAACTTACTTATAAAATTAGTAAAATAATATAAACTTCTAAGTAATAAGGAGTATTATAATATATTAATTACCTATTACTAAAGTATCTCTAAGTATACTATAGTACTTCTTAACCTATTAGTAAAATATAATATACTATATATATAACTTTATAATAGTATAAGTAATATAGTTATAATTTATAAAGCTAAGGTGTAGTATTATACTAGCTAAACCTAAGAGAAAGATAGCTACTTTTAAGTTAACTATAAGTATAATAGTTATAATAGCTATTAGTTATAGTAATAGTAATATAACTATATATATAGTCTATATAAAAACCCTTATAAAAGAGGGAATTTTACTATTAAGAAGTACTTTATCTATAGTAAGACTAGCTATTAGTTAACTAAGTATTTAATAGAAGAACGTAATTATAGGTATTATTATAAAGAGGTTATAATATAGTTAACTATATATATTAATAGGTAAGTAATAAATAAGGGGTTTTAGTTTAATTATATATAACTAAGAAGTATAACTATTATAGGCTGCCTAGTTAAATAGGTAGTAAAATACACTATTAGCTATAGTAGATACTATAGCTAAACTATAGCTAATTACTATAGTAAGTATTAAGGATAAACCTATTAAACCTAGTAGGTTTAGTAATACTAAGTATTATAATACTAGTAACTTTCTCTTATAGTAAAAGTACTAAAGAAATACCTCTTTTTTAAGTAATAATAGTAAGGGTTTTTTACCTATATAAATTATTATATATAAGATACCTATTTATTTATTTATACCTTTACTATCCTATTAGTAATAAGCCCCTTTAGCGCTTAATTAGGTAATAACTTTATAAGTCTATTAGCTAGGTTACTACTACTATAAATCTATTATATTTTTATAGATCTTATAGCGTTTATATAACTAGTAGAAAGCTATTATATTAATTATAAAGCGCTTCTTTTTAGTAGTACTAAGTTTTATAAGGTATTTATAAAAGGAGTATAAGTTAGTATAAATAACTATAGGTATCTATAGTATTTTAAGTTAGTTTATAACTATTATAAGGGTAGTCTTTATTACGTAAGTAATATCTACTTTAGTAACTATTATATATACTTTAGAAGTAAAGATACTATAAGTAACTCTCTTATACTTTTATAGGTTTATTATAAAGAGGTTATAATATAGTTAACTATACGTATTAATAGGTAAGTAATAAATAAAAGGTTTTAGTTTAATTATATATAACTAAGAAGTATAACTATTATAGGCTACCTAGTTAAATAGGTAGTAGATTACACTATTAGCTATAGTAGATACTATAGCTAAACTATAGCTAATAGCTATAGTAGGTATTAAGGACAAACCTATTAAACCTAGTAGGTTTAGTAATACTAAGTATTATAACACTAGTAACTTTCTCTTATAGTAAAAGTACTAAAGAAATACCCCTTTTCTAAGTAATAATAGTAAGAGTCTTTTGCTTATATAAATTATTATATATAGGATACCTTTTTATTTATGTATATCCTTACTATCCTATTAGTAATAAGCCCCTCTAGCGCCTTATTAGGTAATAACTTTATAAATCTATTAGCTAGGTTATTACTACTATAAATCTATTATATCTTATAGATCTTATAGCGTTTATATAACTAGTAGAAAGCTATTATCTTAATTATAAGGCGCTTCTCTTTAGTAGTACTAAGTTTTATAAGGTATTTATAGAGGGAGTATAAGTTAGTATAAATAACTATAGGTATTTATAGTATCTTAAGTTAGTTTATAACTATTATAAGGGTGGTTTTTACTATATAGGTAATATCTACCTTAGTAACTATTATATATACTTTAGAAGTAAAGACGCTATAGGTAACTCTCTTATACTTTATTAAACTAAAGTAGATAATATTACTATTAATAGCAAAGTAACTATTATTATTAGGGTTTTTACTAGTTAGTTTATTTCTTTCCTTTTTATTTATAAGGGTAATAATAAAACTAAGTTAAGACGTAAGATCCTAGTTATTTATAAAGGATCTATTAATAAAGATAAATAGTTTTATAGTTATAAGGTAAATAGGTATAAAGTAAAGTCTATAGTTAAGGTTACTTATTTACTATATAATATAGTAGTTAAGATCTTTAATCCCCTTAGCTATAGGGGATTAGTATTACGCTATAACTAAATAGTTAAAGTAAGCCTTAGGTTAATAGATTAATATAATATATACCTTATGTGTGTATTATTTAACGTATTACTAGAGAGCTTATAGTAAATTAGGGTTAATAGGCTGTAATTACTTACTTTAGCCCTTTTAATAGAAGGTAATTTTACTATTAGTTTAAAGTAAAAGCACGCTACTATTAAAGGTAATAGTTTAGCTAATATTAAGGAATTACTTTAGTTTTACTATAAAAGTAGCTTTCTTTAGTTTAACGTCTTTATAGTAAGAGAAAGCCTTATCTATAAGGCTAATAGTATTATTAGTCTATATACTAATTAACTTAGAATTCTTATTATTAGTAGAAGAAATAAGTAAGTAAGGGTTAAAAGTTAATATATCTATCTAAAGATTCTTTTTATAATAGGTACTATATATTACCTACTAGTAAGCCTCTACCTTTAAGATACTATATAGTAGTCTTATAACTTTTATAATAGTATTTAGTAGGTAAAAGTAGTGTATTTCTATAGGTAGGTAGGTAAGAATTACGTAGTTAAGGTTAGTAGTAGATTAGGTATATACTTAGGTAATATTATATAGCTAAAGGATACATCCTTTATAAAGTAAAGATAGAGTAAGGGTAAGTAGTAGCTATTAGGCTATTTACTAAATAGTTAGTAACTACGTAAGAATTATAGCCTTACTATTATTAGTATACCTCTAAATTATAAGATATAACTTCTTATAAGGTTAGTCCTCTTTACTTTTTACTTTATAAACTATTTATAACTTAAAAATCTATATTCCTCTATATTCCTTTTTATTATAAATAACTATATAAAATACACTATAGTCCTTAAGTCCTTTTACCTCTATAGAGTTAGAGTAAATAAATAGCTTACTAGGTATAGTAATAACGCCTTCTTTATATAATTTTACTATAAGGGTGTAGTTTTTTACCTCTTTAGTAGTAAGAAAAACGTAACTAATAATAAAGATATTAGGGGAAACCTTAGTAATAAAGGTAGTAGGTTTTTTTTTAGTTTACTATAACCTTTTTATAGTAGTTATTTTAGTATAACTATAATAGTATTATAAACCTTTTTACCTAGCTAGAGGCCTAGCGTAATAACTTCTTACGCTTATAGCTTATTAGTTAGTCTAAGATGAGTATTATCTATAGTACTTTTTTAGTCTTCCTCTTATATATAGTAAGGTTTAATAATAGTAATATAGAAGTCTCTTAGGCTATAAGGAAGTTTAATAGTATATATATAGCTATTATTAGTAATAAGCTAAAATAGACCTTTCTATTTATATTTCTTACGCTATATATATATAAGGGATTAAAGTAAGAAGGCTATAGTAGCTATAGTATTTAGGCTGTTTTATATAGTAAGCGCCTTATTAACCTATCTTTTTATATAGATTTAGTATACTTCTTCTATTACTTTTTTTATAGCTTTTACTTACTATTAGGTTATAGGTAATAGAGGGGAATTAACGGTAATATAGGGATATACGCTAAATATAAAAAGGGTAGAGATAAGGCTGTTTAGGCTAGTAGTATTATTAATTACTTTTACTATAAGCTAAAGTATAACTTTAGGTTTAGTATTTAATTTACTATAGATTACTTTATAGGCGTAGTAAAAAGTAGTATAATACTATTTAACTTTACTAATACTTTAATAGGCTTTAATAGGTATTTCCTTTATTTTAATAGATAACCTTTAGGTAGTACGTTTAAACTTAGCTATATAGAAGTTAAGGCTAGCGTCTATAATAATCTAGTCTAGTAGGCTAAGGTATACGTTAATCTAGTATATTTATAGTGCTTTTTATATATATTCTATAGTAATAAAGCGTAAAAACCTTACTATATTAAATGTAGTAGCTTTATTAATTATAATAGGCTAGTATTACCTTATAATAGGCGTATAGTAACTTAATACAATTTATCTAAGCTAAGGAGAGAAAGTAGGAAGTATAAATAACGTACGGTTTATATAAGTATTTATCTTACGTATGTTATACGTGTATACCCCTCTTAGCTAGTTATAAGTAATAGTAGGTTATAGTAGGTACTAGCCTAGCTATACTTATTATAGCGTAGCTTATAATACGTACTTCCCTCTTATACTATAAGGCTTTACTAGCCCTTAATAGTTATATACTATATCTTAAGAAATTACTTAGTAAATAATCTTATAGGCTAGTAGGCTTATTTTTTTTCTTCTTTTTTTTAGCTAGCCCTTTTATTAATATTATAAGTATTTATCCTATATATAACTATACTTCCTTTTTAAATTTTTCTTTTTTACTAATTACTAGTTATTAATTATAGAAGATAGATAATTTATAATAGTAATAAGTAAACTAATCTTTATATAGGCCTACGTATATATATATACACATACCTACTAATTAATTACTAACTTATAAGATAGCCCCTTATTATCCCTAGCTGCTTTATATCCCCTAAAGATGATCAGAGCATTAAAAAAATACAATATAAATACAATACAATATAAATACATGTATTTATAATTTTTCCTAAGTATAATACAATACATGTATTTGTATTTATATTTTAGAAAAATAAAATACAATACAAATACAAATACATGTATTGTATTTGTATTATATACAGTATATAATACAAGTATAGTAAGAATAATATA
>JASUDE010000195.1:0-84848 GCA_034509685.1 Colletotrichum cereale
GGAGGGTAGAATGGGAGAGAGGGGGGATGGGAGAGAAGGGAGGGTAGAATGGGAGAGAGAGGGGATGGGAGAGAGAGAGAGGGTAGGGTGGGAGAGGGGGGGTGGAAGAGAGGGCGAAGGAGCGGCAAAGCGGGAGATCTAAAAGCAGGGGCAGAAGGGTAAGATAAGAGATAAATAAAAAGGAGGGGGAGGGGTTAACTATACTTGCGGTGTAACATATGTCCGGGTCCCGCCCTCAGGCTCAAAGAGCATTAGGCGTCAATTATGGGCCGGACGTAGGAGGGGAGGGAAACCTCAATCCAACCTTTTCTACATTACAACATGTAAACCCTCAACAGATCATCTTGCGCCTTACAGAAATTAATCAAGGTTGTCCTATGTCGAGACTTTTTTCGAGGCTTTTCTAACATATTTTCGGTAGACTCCCCAAGTCCATTCCCTGCGACCATTCCGCAACCCGACCCAGACCTACGTGGCCACCGACGACCCCACTGGTAGAACGCTTGATGGAATGAAAAAGTTCCGGGTGAACTCTTCATCGGACGAGAAGCTCGTCACCGCTTGCAACAAGAAAGTGGGTATACACCAAATGTTGATAAAGACATATGCTCACCACACTTGCGCAGACCAAAAAGCGTTGCTCGGATCCTAAATGGCTCGAACTTGAGGACACAGAACATGAGCCAAGTCCAGATACCGCTGTCTTGATAGTAGACATGCGAAATGCAGAGGACTGTGTCGTCAAAGTTTACACAACGAGCGACGCTGAATATGTGGATACAGTCGGTATTGACAATAAAGGATACGCTGTCATAATACCGTGGAAACCAGGACTAAACATTGTATGCTATGGACGCTGTAGGGTTGCTGAAGTCACAGTTACCGAAGAGAATTCTACATAAACCGGTTCCTTCCTGACCAGAATTTCTTCGCTTGGGTCTCGGACACATCGATAGTAATAAAAGGACTGGAGTTTGGGATGAGAGGAACTAGGAGTTTGACCGGTCCTGTGTAGTGCGCCATGGCCTCATAGAGATACTCTTTAGGTATGAGGTAGCCTCTGAACTTCGGCAGACCAGGCGTACCGTTCTGCGAATGAATATCTTGCGTCGTTGCTTCTGACATGAGGAATTGACTTTCTTGCGACACTTGAAGTTGAACTTGAGGGTGGAGTTGGAGTGGTACTTGGAGTGAACCATGCGACACGTCGAGTTGGCTCTCGTGTAGTTGCGGCATCTGGAGTTGCTCAGCATGCTGTGAAAATGTATCGTGGGAGACCAGGAGGCTAGGATCCTTCGCGGCGTCGTATTGATTGTGAGTGTAACTGCGGTTTTCTTGGACTTCGGCGACCGTGTCGGCGGCGTCGTAGTGGTCTTTGTTGTCATGGTCATCGTTGTGGTCGTTCCCGTGGTCCTCGTTACCGGACTCGTTGTCGTTATCATCATCGTCGTCCTCGCTGTTATTCCTATCCTCTTTGTTCCCGCCATAAGCAACAACCCGAGGAACAGATCGAGCCTCCTGACTAGTGGACACCGAGCCGCACCGAGGACCAACATAAGAAAGCGCATCACCTCCAGAATTCCTTGACGCTTCAAGTCGCTGGAGTCTCTTGTTTGTCTCGCGCATGACCGGCGAACTGTCGTGGGGTACCGAAAGACGTCGTTCGTAGTCAATGACAGCATCACTCTCTTCGCTCTCAGCCTGACCTGATTGCCTGTCCCTCACTCTTGCTCTTTTCGATGTGTTTGTGACTTGTTCGGTTGTGTCAGTCGTTGAACGGCGACGCTTCTGCTGGGATGTAGGCCCCCCATCCGCCTTCCTCGTCTTCTTGTGGTACTCCTTGATTAGACCACGGGCTTTCTCGGTGAAGTCTGGTGGAATGTTATCACGATCGGGCCATTGTTTCAAGGCGTTCCAAAAGCCGGTTTTAATTGGGTCTTTGCTAAGGGCCGTAACACTGCAGGCGAACAAGCAGAGATAGTAGACAGGCTCTTTGAACTTATCCCGTATCATCAAGAGGTTTTTGAGAGCCACTCGGTGCCGACTTTGGGTTGAACCGGACGTATTTGGATCGTAGGGTTGTGACTCATCGAGTAAGAGCCCTGTCCCAGACTTGCTGTTACCTCCTGTGAGATTTTCCATTAAGGCATCATCGGTGACTGCGTCGCACTCCAATAGATCACACAATGAGATAAGTGGTTTGAGGAGGTGATGAGGCTCAGCCTTGGTAGGCGCCATGACGGTGATAGAGGTATAAAAATGATATTCGATAGAGACAGTGGACAGGAAGAGAGAGGAGGGAGGGGAGGGAGGGGAGGGAGGGGAGGGAGGGGAGGGAGGGGAGGGAGGGGAGGGATAAGATGAGCAGAAAGGAAAGGGAGGAAAAGAGAGGGAAAGGGAGAGAGAAGGGGGGAGGGAGAGAGGGGGGAGGGAGAGAGGGAGGAGGGAGAGAGAGGGGAGGGAGAAGGGGGAGAGGGAGAGAGAAAGAAAGGAACACAAGGGGTAAACTAGTAGATCTAGAAAATAGATCCCCTGCCAAAAGTTGTCGGTCGATTTGTCACAGGTATCAGCACCCGGAGGTTTCTCGCATGTTTGGATTGGTGTGGCAAGATGGCACTGTTACTGTACGCGGATCTATCAACCCGGAATGTAACCCTGCTTGCGGGGAATCCATAATAAACCCCCTCCAGCATTCGAGAGGTTGGCGCATTACCTGCGGGGCTTGCGAACCAATCAGGTCCCGCAAGTACTACGCTAACCTTTCGAATGCTGGAGGATTACAGGTATAATCAATAGTGGTCACTTGCTGCACTAACTCCTCAGATCTGGAGGATGTTTTTCCTAAAGTGTCCCTGGTGATTGGCCGGGATACCATGCTTTATGAAGCAGCGTCGTATGGAGCCTTGTGTGGAACCCTAGCGGCGTAGGTATTTCAACCTCCCTATCCCACATCTACTCAGTACGCATTAAGTCTCCGCGCTACATATCGAGTCTCCGCGCTACGCATTGGGTCTCCTTACTACGTTGGAGAGATTCCTATGGCTAACGCATTCAGCGTAGTGTGCCCATGTGGTAACAGTTACAAACCGGACACCTTCCGCTCACATCGACAATATGGACACTTCAACTGTTGCGACAAAGTCTACTTCGGTCGCGATTGGGAACGCCACAAGAAATTGACCGGCCATCATGGTGAATCAATTGAGCTTCCTCGAAGACAGGCACGACAACCGCCGTCAAAGATTACTTGTCAAATAGGTTGCGGAGCACAACTGGACCGCAAGCGGCTGCCAAAACATCACCAAGCCAATCACTTCAGATGCACTACCTGTCAAGAGACGTTTCTTCATAAAGGATGGACAAGGCACATGGATTCAACCGGTCACACATCCTGTGAAGATGCAAAGTTGCCAACGGCGAAACAGGCGACAAGCACAGAAGTTGCACCATCGGTAGAAGCCGGCATATCTCCTATAACGTCTGCATCAACATTCGAGCAGACCTTCCGCAGCAAGTACGACAGACAGATTCAAGAGCTTCTAAGCGAATGTCGCGAGGCAAAACGCCACTGCCGGTCCATTCACACAAGATGGTTCCAAAGCTTAGAGTTGCTTGAAAGACTGTTCCCAGATGGTCGAGACATACCTTTCGCGCGGATCAGTACTTCATCCGACTCACCCAACGGTGATGTGTGGTACGCCACGGAGGAAGAGCTAGTACAGGCTCTAGATGAAGAGGTACCGCTGAGCAGACCCATTGTTATAAGGCCAGGCCGACCAATGCCGGCTTGCAATGGCCTTGACGAGTTCTCAGCATCATTAGAAAGCCATTTCAAAGACGGCATGGTGGATGTGCAAGACATGGGCACCGAGAGCAAGGATCCGATCCGAATGAGTATCAACGAGGTGGTCGGGCGCATGACGGAAGGCAGCGACTTGAAACATGGGCGACTACCGATCAATTTGCTGAACCTCAAGTTCTTAGGTCAAGTGTCTCCTGGTCCCTCATTCTTGAATCGCCAGCGATTCGGCATTATACCGACGATTAACTCTCGGCTGGAGGCCCAGTGGAACGGAGGGGCAGTTGTTGGTAAACGAAGCTACGCGACCATACTCGGGGCCCGCGAGGTGGACCTCGTCGCCTCGACAACGTTCTCCCTTTTTGCCCAACGCGGCTCAATGACCGGAATGCACGTCGACAACCCCGATGGCACATGGATTTGCAACCTTGGGGGTCTGAAGATCTGGATCTTCCCCACAAATCGATCTCGCGTCGCGATGGAACTGTTCGAGAAAGAAGGCGACGATTGGGTACCTGAAGCTATCAACATCATTGTGCTCGAACCCGGAGACGTTCTTGTCATGCCCCCTGGACAGATCATCCCTCATGCGGTCTTGACTTTGGCGGACTCCCACATGGTTGGTGGCATGTTTCTCGACGCTCATCATATCTTGGACTTGGTAGAGAAAGTCTTCTGGATCGCGAACAACCCAGCTGTCACAAACGAAGCCATCCCTCTTCAGCTACTGAAAGGTTGGGAGCACCTCCGCGACCTTTTCATGGAGAGAGAACCAGCAGAGGCAGAGCGAGCCAAGTTCGACGACCTGTCACGTACGCTTCATGACACGCTAAGTTGCTCGTGCGTGGGTCCCTGTGAGACGAGATGCATCAACTGCAAGTGCACATCTTCGGTGGCGCAGGATGGGAAATGTACGGTGTGGTGTCACAGCAAGGCGCCAGCTAGGAAGAAGAAGAAGACGACCACCAGTAAAAGGATACGGAAGGAGCGAAATGAGTAATCCCTTTTAGGTGGCTTCTTTTTTCTGGGTACGTCAGTGGTGACTAGAGGTACCAATTGATCGAAGTGCCCTACAGATATCCAAATATATTCAATAGCTCAATGAAGTTGGAGATGTGCCAGATTTTAATAGTTTGAAATAGCAACTTCTTGCAGCTTGATAGGGCTGTGGAAGTACACTTGGTGTCCTCATACCACTTTGTCCATGGAAACCGGTGATAAATCAAGAAAGCCCTTCCGGCGCCGGAAGGCAAACAAGCATGGTGCGATCATCAAGCAGGCAGCAAACAATCAAACCAGGGAAATGTCGCAGCCATTTGTTGGAGGATGGGTACGTCCCTTCCAAACAGAGATAGGCGTTCATGACTTACGTATGCTGGTGGTCCACGTACATAATATGTTGGTGGCTGTTGAACAAAAGTTCCAGATCTAGACGATCGCAATTTCGTAAGACGAATACCACCAACGAGACCACTCGGCTGGTCCCGAGGGTCTGGTAACTAGTGCAAAACTCGCGTACTAGCGGTTCCATATTTTGATGGGTTTGGCAGGGGTGAGCATTGGGCAAATTGCTGTGTGTCGTTACGACGACGGCTAACTTTGGACTGAATTAACTCAGGCGCTATCATTTTTTTATCGCTTACCAATCGGATTGTGATGTTAACTTCCCCGGCTTATCAACTTCACCAACCTAATTGCACCTATCATGGAGGATGTTATTGGCTTCCAAGGTTCCTGAGTTGGACCCTTGCCGTCTCCATTGCGTCGTTTCAAGCATCACCCCGTCACACTGGATAATCGGAGAACAAACCAGCCATACCGACAAGGATAATCGTAATCTCGTTAGGAATCGTTAGACCCAACTGAATTGCAACATAGCACCAACATAGAGTACAAGGGCAGGTCCAAAAGCTTGCGGTACTCGCTCCGGCTGTTGCGATATCTTTCCCTTCTTTGACGCTGGAAATCCTTAGCAAACCAGACCAATTCAACATGACAGTTGCATCACTCCCTCCCGATTTCGAAGCCGCGGTTCAACGACTTAGCCAAGATCTACAAGTCGTTCGTCATCATGCAATAGCAGAAGAGGCAACTGCTAGGACTGTGCTAGATAAAGAAATGCCTATTCTTCAGAATGAGGTTTCAACAAACAAGGAGAGTCGAAAGCAGATGGAGGAGCTCATGCGAACGTTGGAACAAAAAGAAGAAGTTGCTTATCGTAGAATGGCTGAGCTTGAGGAAGGCTACCGGGTCGCTGTTGAGCGTAGACGGAGAGTCGAGGCTTTTCCTAGCGGTAATAGACTTGTAAGTGCTGGCGATGCTAATGCAGTAACCTAGTCTAACAACGCAGCTTGATTTTGTCTGTTCTGGCTACCCTGATGCAACAAAAATTGACTCTTCCGGCTTCGTTCCCGAGAGGAAAGCCTTGTCTGCTGCACCGCCAGGGAAAGCAGCACACAACATCAGCCGAACAGAGCCAGTTCACTCAGATACACAACATGACTCTTTGCTTGAGGCTTACCCAGCAAAGAGGCCAGCCAAAGAAGGCCTTCAACACCAAGCCAAACGATCGAGGCAGACATCAGAGACTATAAAGGCCTCGGTAAGCTTTGACGAGATTTATGGCGACGGAAACTCTATGTATAAACATAGAATTGTGAACCATGAGAATGAATGGTTCATTCTTAGGTGTGACAAGCATATGATTCATTTCCCGTATAACGCCGTTATTGCGGCTGGGAGCCATCTGAGAGGCTCCTCTCACGGTGGAACTTCATCTGCTGTGTCTGCAGTTGTCAAGGCATTCGGCATTCGAGTAATTGAATGCAGTCACGAAAAGGCCGAGCTCAACAACAAGGCTTTCCTCAACGCTTTAAACGATGGATATCGAGTATTTAGGTCTACCAATGCTCAAGGCGAACAGGAGAAATTGCCGTGCACGATCATTGGTATGTGTTAGCAGCGCAACCCAGCATTGTCACACTAACTAACTGTTAGTATAAACATCAGGCAGTCTCTCAAAACAGTCGAATTTTCAACCCGAGCCTCGCAACAGCCAAGTCGCTGAGGAGATAGTAGTGGCTTCATCAAACAGCTATGATTCAGGCCGAAATAATGCCATTGTCCCAGGAGGGTCGTCAACGGCACTAGAGTCTGCCTTGCGGTCTATCGAACGGCAGTCTGGTCATTCAAACAGCGAACATACAGAGAGATGGCCAGACCGTACTTAGAGATGGAAGACAATCTGTAGTTCACCAACAATCAAAAGGACTTAACCGTTGAAGCGGGTTCGTCTGGGACAGCAACTCTCTTAGGTCGGGGCAAGGGTGGCAGCTTGTGAGTGGGCATGGTCACAGTAGCAAACACCTTCATTTCTTTGTGTTAGGATTGGTAACATCTCCGGGCGAGCAGGGCAGATGGCTCCGAGAAGAGATCAAGTTCTAGATATCGCACGTTGCTTAAGTACTGAACATTGGAAAGCAATGCCAACGTTGTCCTGATGATGAGAATGAGGGTTTATTGCATTTCGTCGTGCTTTGTGAAACATGTTTGGAACAACTCTCATTTCACCTCATTCAGCGAACTGGCTTCTTGGGTAAACTAACGAAGACCGTCTGAGTCAATTTCTTGGAACAATTCACAAGTCCAGAAAGACCCATGATAGTCTGGTGTTCATTGATCGAAATGGTTGGCTGTCCATCTGTCTAATGAGGAACGTGTACGAGAACATCTACCTCTGCCGCATGACTGGCTCAACCCCCAGTCTCTTAGTTTGGCAAAAGTCACACCGGATGGCACAGTTATTATCCCAAAGGACGGAGAGATTGGGGTCATTACAGGTGGCCTTGGCCTGATATTTCAAGAGAGCAAGTTGACGGCCTGAAGGAGTTCCGGAACCGAGATAGTATAGGTATCTTCTGAGTCTACAAATGTTGCCTTTCCGTATCATGTACGATATTCGATATCCGAGTCCCAGAGTTGTGGATGAAGCTTGCGATCAGTTTCATTAATCAGACAATACATTGATCCTGACCCCATCGAATAACCTTTGACACGCTATTTGTTAGCATGGGGAGACATTGATCACATTCGTACCATTCATAAGCAAAACATCTCGCTGCCTTATGTTTGGTTGCATATCAGTCATACCAGTCTTGGAAGCAACAGCAGAATTTACTGTTGAGAAAGAGTCCCGAGTAATTGAGTACTTGAAGGACATCTGATTGATCCACCATGCTAGAATGTACGTTGCTCTTGGCGACCCGAAGCAAGCCTGATTGGCCTACATCGTTGGGATGTGAAACACAAATGAAGATATATGAAAGATCAGTTGATATATGTACTTTATTAACACAGAGGCCAGGCTCGGTTTGTGTTTCAGCGTCAAGATCCGCAAATAATTTTGCTGTTGAGGTTTCCGTACAACAGGAGTTCATGGCTGCAATATGCTCCAGGTCGCTCCATCTTAAGACCTGTAGTCGTGTTGGAAAAGCTCCGAGCAGGTAACTCCCATCAAAAGGGTTATTGATTACAGATCACAGTCTGTCGCAGCTTTCCATCGACGCAAGACTGTTTATTCGTTGCTGGCGCAAGTTGTCTTACTATTCAGTATGCGGATCTATGTGGCGTTAGGTGAAGACGTCTAAACTATCAGTGTGATACGTACTATATCATCAATAAGCGCAGCATCCCGGAATGAGTCCGCAAGAATCCTATTTTCAAACTCGTCCCTATAGCGGTCTCGGATATTCGAGTGCTCTTGGACGATTCGTTCACGGGATTTTGTTCTGGCTTGTTCTTGGGACCGAACCGTCTCTTCAATTTCGTGGTCAAGTATAGAAATATGGTTCCTGAGTACAGAAATTTCGTTCTCGGCACCTATGCGCTGTTGTCTGAGGTTCCGTAAGCGGATACCTAGCCGCTCCATCTCTTCGTTGTGGAGCTTAGTCCATGTCTGTAGTGGGGTAGGCTCGACAACAGGTGGGATCTCAGCGTCCTTTTTCCGGATCTCGTCAGCACTTTCTCTCACACTACTGTACGCCCGGACTCGATGCTTAATAGCATCAAGAAGCGGACATGCTGCGCTTGCCGCGTGAGAAGGAAGGGCGGGTAAAGTAGAAGTACACTTGGGAGTGGACATGCTTGTTGGCACTTGAAAGCATCAATTCCGAGCGTCTTACTGCTCTATTTAATGCAAATCGCAAGACTCACCTTTGAACTGGTCCCTGATATCACGCACCATGAGGGCGCCATGAACTCGGTATCAACAATCAGGTGGCTTAGAACCTGGATACACGGAGCTAAGGGCTATGGGTGACTTTGTAAATCTAGGCCGGGATCCTGGTAGATCTACCGTCCTAAATACGGGACCAATGCATCCAAGACTCTGGGTAGGCCCAGTTGATGTGTCGGGACTCCAGATTCCCGGCTAAAGGGTTCTATTTGATTCCATCTACTCATTTGATGCACTAAACGCAACATCAATACTGTAACAATCAATTCCAAGACAAGTGTTCTTTTATGTGTGACAAGTCAGAACGATATCCCTAGCTTTTTGAGCACGTACTTAGTGTCGTGAATGTGCACCAATGTAGCGGTACATGAACCAGAGATGCAAAGAAAGACATGGGGTTGAAAGCGTCATGCAAAGAAGCATGTAGGTGCTAGGGAGTGTAGCGAGATGGACGGTGAAGTGCAAGGCAGTGCAAGGGAGTGCGAGGCAGTGTTAGTAGGAAAAAAAGGTACAAATGCAACCAGAAATTATAGTCTGTGGAGATGCAAGGAGGTGCAATAAGACATACAGGCCAAAAGGAGACAGAACTCCAGGGCACTCAGGCCAGGTTCCAGGCAGGGAGGTGCAATAGGGTGCAACAAGGCAAGCTAAGTAGCACTACGAACTTAAACGAATAAGTATCCAATTGGTTGGGTTTAGTAAGCGGTAACCCTCTCAGTCCTAATTTATGTCTATTATGTCTGGATTCATTTCGCTCTAGAAAGTAAGGAACTCCTCGTCATGGCATTCTGCAAGCTTCTCAGATCGCCCGATATGCTTGCCTCCTCAGCTATCCTTGCAATATGAGCGCATGCATCGACAAACCCGGACGGTGCATTCTGTTGGACGTTGGCAGCCAGAATTGACATGGTGGCTTTGTCCACACCAGAGGACCTATGACTTTTTAGTGTAAGCGGTGATAGTCGCCTATCGAATGAATAGATACACATACACAACCGTCTCAGCTATTTTTGAGTACAAGAGAAGAAAGAGGGGCGATGGTCCTGCAAGTATCATCCAGCGCCTACTGGTTCGTCTGCGCTCACAAAGCACACTGCGGAGTGCTTTTGCATCCAATGAACTCCCCTGTGCACTCTCATATATGTCCAATGCGATACTTACATCGCGACAGCCAGACTCACGACGGACACCAGTCTCTCTTTCGGTTTTTATAGTAGCTTCAAGAGACTCAAATAACCGTAAATGCTGTATATAAGCCAGTCGTCGATGTAAATAACTGCCCTCTTTACCGCACAAAATCGTGTCGATGAACCGGAAAGCATTCACAAAACGAAGATCTGAACTAGTGATGTTTGCCGGTGGTGTTGTCTCGCGGAGTAGAACCGTCCATTGTGGCAAGATTTGTTTGCAATTGTCCGCAAATACTCTGAGCGGATCGGGATCAATGAGTTTACTGGAAAGGGAGTTGATTTGTGTTGCTTTACGAGTCCGCTTTCTCCTGGATTTATTATTGAGGGGTTTCGATCGACCTTCCTGCTCGGTTTTCAACATTTGGCTCTTCGTGTGCCTAGCTAAGAGAATATCGTCATGTAAATGTTGCCCAGTTTCTGGCGCGTATCTTTGCATCCTGCGTGAGAATGATCCCGTTCAACGACGTGCTCGAGCAGTAAGGAGGGTTTCAGTATCGTGAAAAGGGTACACACTCATAATAGCAAAGAAAGATCAAGACGGCAAACCTGCCTTCGAGGCCATGGGCCATGGCCTCTCTTTAAACTGGAAAAGACCTGGCCTAGCATGACTTCAGGTCCCGTGGTCTGGATGTTTGCCAGAAGCCTGGCCCTTGGAGATCTCCTGAATCCGGTTTCCGAACTGTGAGAGCCAGTATACGGCACATTATTCAGAGAAGGATGCCATTTACCCTCAGTCTGGTGCTATATGATTTGCTTATTGCGAAGCCCGGTTAGCTGGCGAATGATAGCCCGAAACAAATTCAAAGTCAGACCATCCTTGGAAAGCTCACAGGTCAGCTAGGGCCGTTTCACTTTGGCTTCTATTTGAATCCCAAGGAAGTAAGTGAGCTAAATATGGAGCTGTCTCCGGGCCAAAATAATATCAAGAGATACGTGTACATTACACTTAGGACAATATCTGAATAAACGCTCTTAGAAATATGATGGACGGCAAAACATGACTATATTATCTTGAGCTTCTTTAAATATCTAAACCAGCCATTTTCCCCCCTCCATGTTTGATCTCTAGCTGTTGGAAGGAGGTTTGAAACTGAGGTTTCGCCCCGACTAGTGGCGGTGACGGTGACCGTGGTATGGTTGGATCAGCCGCGAGCTCCCGTGGCCTGTAGACAGAATTGCCTGCAAGTTCTACTCGATAGAGAAACTTATCGGGAGTTTGGTAGAAGGGAGGAGCTGCCGGAAGCTCTGAAGATATCGAGAGACGATTCTCGGCGTCCTTTCGGGACCGTGCATCGTCCAGAGTAGTTAAGGGCGTTTCGTTGAATGATGTGCGAAACTTCTCTGCATCCCTGGTGGTCTGACTTTGGTATCCTTCAAGGGCGCCAGGGATGTACCAATGATGAAGGTGGATGTGTATATGGTGTTGTTCACCATGCAGTCGACAGCGATGGCAAATGCCCTTCACAGGAGGGTACTCAGGCCCAGCTGGAAATCGGCGATGAAAGGCCTTAGATCGACCCCGACCGCATTTATCACACGTATGACGGTATCTATGGTAAGTCATGGTGATAGATGAATGTTGCTTTTGAAGAGATAAGCTAGGCTAGGGACGGTAACCAAGGGGACTTAAATCGACATAAAGCCGTTACTTGGTGATGAGGTGCAATGTAAGTAAGCAAGATCATAAATAGTTTGATACGGGGCGTAGAAAAGCATCCAAGGAACGGGATTTGGGCTATAGTCGGCTGTAAATCTGAATGACTTCGTCGACCGCGCCGTGATCCAGGCTCTCAGAGCGATAGGACGCTGCTCCGTTGATGGGTAGATGGCCAGAGCTTTGATTGGCTATGGCCATGCTTGCTAACTTTGTGAGTGCCTCAGTTTGTCGATTGAGCTCTAGGTTGACCTGGCAGTTGTGTTGCCTTAGCATGGCGATGATGTGATCTTTGTCGTCATCAACTCGTTTTTGGCTGATGATTTGATGGCGCAATTTGCGATTTTCGTCCTCCAACGTAAGGATTTGGTTCTCTGACCAGCTGATTGGTCTCTGAGTTGGACTGAGAGGCGCGGAAGGATCTCTAAGGTATCGCCTTTGGGCCAGCGGTGGTGGAGCTTGTGGCATATTCCCCGGTTCTGCAGACAAGGGTGAAACGGGAAGAGGTTTGTCCATTATATGAACTTTCCGTAACGGCACTTCACTCAGAAGTATCCCTTTTAGTTGATTATGTGTATCGATTTGGCTTTCTTTCTTTTCTTCAATGGACTTCTGCTTCACCTTTCGCATAAAACCGCTCCAGACGCTGATATACCAAGACAGTACCGTAGACGCCACTCCTTGCAGGTTGGTGACGAAGTCATGCCGCTTTTCTTGCCGGTGAGCCGTACGGCCGCTACTAGAGCTCCAGTTGGAAGAAGGTGATTGAGCCATGTCTTGGTTTGCGGAGCCGTCTTCATATCTTCACATCTGGCTCATATATGAGATTCAACTTCGAGCCGCCAGAGCTTGGTGCACAGCCCAGATCCGGGCTCCTGTCACCTGTACATGATGCTTCTGACTATTTATAGGGCGCACCAGCCATATACCAGCTACTGTATTTTCTGGCTTTTTATCAATCTTCTAAGAGCAGTAGAGAAACTTGATTTCATTGTATTCCACCAGCACCATGAAGGCTCTCTTGTTTACGTCCATCTTGATTCTCATCAGCGCTGCCCTCCTTAGCCTCAGCCTCAATGACGGAATGCGCAAAGATGGGATAGCAACCATCACTCTAGATGCGGCCTTTTTGAAGCCTCACCACGTGAGGTCCCTGGAATTTTCAGATCTAGATGACTTAACCTCGAATCTTAGGAGCCGGGTTTCCGATCTTGCCGATCAGGCGACTGGTATTCCGGAAAAGGCAGAAGACCTAGCTTCACATCTTGGAACACGTGTCTCAGACATCACCAGCCAAGCAACTTCCATTATCGAATCTGTACTTAACAGCAACCCCCCAAAGTTTACAGTGGGCACAGATCGCATATGTCAAGTTAATGATGACAACTCCCAGCGTTGCCGGGAAATGCCAACAAAGGTCTCAGAACTCCTTCCAGAGCCCTTTAAAGACCTTTTAGACGTTGACATACCTGTTCTTTCGACATTTTTGAACATCAATGTCCGCATGTGCTTAATCGTTGCGCTTGCTGGCGTTTTGACTTTGGGTCTTATTTACCTGGCGCCGTTCTTTTTTGGTCTTACGTTTATGCGACTGTTTCCTGGATTACGGCTCTTTATCAAAATAGCAGTCTTTCTGCTTGTTACGACACCGGTGCTGTTAGCAGCAACTGTCGTGTTTTCTCTGCCTTCATTGCTCAGAAAGCTGGGCATACTGGAAGTGATGGATGGAAACTTGAAATGGTGTCTAGCAGCCACACTGGGCACAACGGTTCTATCTGCCATCTTATTCATTGTATCTTGGGGCCCTTAGATTAAACAGACAACCCAAAGGCGACAAGTTATTGCATGGTACAAGATGCTAGAGCTGGAGCTCAAGCCGACCAAGCATATTTTACCGCTCAGGCTGGAAGACAGGAATACTGTGAAGCCAAATATTCCAAGGGATCGATAGGTCTGGCAGGGAGGCTAGGGAACACTCAACGGATTTGGACATGGGCAATGTATGATCCATCAGGCATGGATACGGACATAAGTGTGAGGTGCTACTTAGTAACTGCGATGGAAACAATATAGATTTAACGTGCCAAGTTACATCTGTCTACTGGACCGTTTAAGTGAGTGATGTTGATACATCCGACCTAGAGACCAATACACGAGTTGAGAATGCGGTCCACCATGAAAACTAACTAGCGCTGGTCAATTTCCCGTCTGCGCTTTTGTCTCCACGAAGGAACGCGAACAACGCTTTGGAAAAAGCACCCATGCTTTTCCTCAAACTGTCAATCATCTCTTTTAACTGGGTTCCTACTACTATGTTCCTCTCCATACTGTCTCGCACCTGAGACGATGCTGTTTCTGACCGCACTACAGAGTTTTCGATTTTGTCAAGTCGTGAACAGATCATAATGAGTAGGCTGTGGGCGTTAGCTTAAGTCTCCAAGGCCATGACTTGAGAAATACCTTCTAACATCGCCCCTAGCAACAAGATCGTGAGCAGTGTTGACCGACGGCGTTGGCTCCGTGAAGATCCCAGATCCAGGCTGAACCTCAAAAGGGCCCATTGTCGGGTCACTGGACCAGATATCGGGCCAATCGCCCATGAAGTAGTCGTCTTGCGCCGGCATGCTTACTACTTGCGTCATATTGCCTATGAGTTGGGCTCTGGTGCCAGGAACAAGGTGAAGTGCCCAGTTTCCGGCCCCGGATGCAGAGGAGCTCAGAGTATTAAAGGCAAGCGGCAGCCAAGTATCCGTATTGCTCGACTTGCTAGCTCGCACAAATTCAAGCACAGATTGTTCTTGTGAGAATCTAAAAGTACCTACACACGCCACGATGATCCCCTCCATCTTGTTTCCATTCTTGATCGTCTCAGTTTGTGCGCTGAGGAGCCTTCCTAAGCTGTGCATCTCTGAACCGCCTTTGCTGCTGCTGGCTGGCGAATCCACTATACAAGCAACGTACGTGAAAATAGAATCTCCCTCCGTGGCTTTGACCACCTAACGCGTCTCCTGCAGTAGCCACAGCCCTTTCAACCAGGATTGCCGCGCGGCTATCTATTTCTCCAACCCCATTTTCCCGCCCATCACCTACCCTTATGGATCAGGCTCTTGTCATTATGGAGCAGAGAGGGCCAGTTTCCTTGTGCCGTTGGGGGTACCGAATGGGGAGGCGTTTGTTACTTGGTGAGACTTACTGGCTCTTGATTGGGCTACTTATTAATTGGAGGCTACAGGACATGTGGGACGGTTGCCCAAGCCTGTCTGCGCGCCATCATCTCGGAAGGGCGGGGCGACCAGCGACTTTCTGCCTTGTTAGAAGGAAACGTTGCGTGCGAGATGCGACCATACTGTAATGAGACCACGCAACCTCCGGTTGTACAGACTGGGTTTGTCACTAGTGTCTCCAGTGCTGAACAGTTCACATCGATGTCCTCAGCAGTTCAACAGGGGTCTTCCTTGGCGCAGCAGTCTGTTTCTATGTATAGCAGTCCCAGCGGGAGCGCTTCTACCCCGCCCCGAATTGCCTCTTCTGAAAACGGTCCATCATCGTTCCTGGTTGTGCCCTCTCTTGGATCCGAGCTTGGCGATGCATCGCAGTCCTTTCCTGCTTCCACTACCTTGGGTTCTACGGAAGGCAGCAGTGGCGGGGATGGTTTTGCTCAGGTTAGCAGTGCCTCTAGCCTTACTGTTCCTTCAGTCGCACAAAGTCTACTTACCGTCACGCGGACCGTCACGGCATTATTCACAACCACTTTGATCGCAGCGGGACGTTAAGAAAGCCGAGCGCTTTCTATCGCCAACCGGCAAAAAGCCGAACATTCATTTTGATGTTGAGGGAAGTATATGGCTTCTACATGGCTGGGAGATTGATTTACCATTTGGTTGCCTTGACGTAGATTTAGTTAGATCTTGATATAGTTGATATTAGCGTATTTACCCCACTCTACTTGAACACAAAACTACCACATGGCTTCGCAGTGACGGTTGTTCAGATCCAACTTCGGAAATGACTGCGATATAACGAATCAATTATCCATGATGTATAGAATATGAAATGGCTAGATACGCATGTACTGCATCAAATCCGTACTTGAACTACGTAGCAACACTTAATCAGACTTCTGTCAAAATCCAAGGGCTCTTGTTTGGTAGGGATGCGGCCAGAACCATTCACTCCACATGGCGTGCCACACTACCAAGCCTCTAGATCGCGAAACCACCTCAAAGCCGCAGACGATAAATCCATTACTCCAGCATCTCGGTGTTTAGAAACATAGTTCTTTAAAAGCAACTAAGACTCGACCGTCAACGACGCTGATATACGTTCGTGTAAGGAAGAGTGTCTGGCTCGCAATATGTACTAAGGTCTTTATCGACGCCACAATAAGCAGAACGCTGTAAGCTTTCGCTTTCTTAGGTGATAACTCATCCCCCCCTAGTTAGCAACAGCTCCAACCTCAGAACTTCCTACATTGCGCTTCCTCTTGAGTCTGATGCACACTTTATTAAGCACTATTGCTCAGAATAGCCTCTGACCCTCTATAGCCTCCCGAACCGATTCTACAGACGTTGATGACCAAATGTAGAGTGAATATCATGTTCGATCAGCCGAATATTTTCATCCAAGTGTCAGGCGGCGAATTTGGGCTGGTTGGCATACAGCTGTACTTACCTACTGACCAAAACTTCAAGGTGAAGAAGGGAAGAATACAACAGTTGCCCAACGCTAGCTGACAAGGCCCTTGTGGGCTGCCCGGGCTTCCTTTGTCACGTGACCTAACCACTCCTCTAGACCCCACTGTAGCCACAGTGGGCCCGCACTCTTCCAGCCACGCCGTGACAGAACCGGATGTTGTCGAGTACGAGTGCTTTCACCGGACATACTCTAACTATCGCCCAGATTGAGAGCGCTTGGCAATCGGTCGCAGCAGGCAGGCCAAAGATAGAATTCGGTTGTTTGGTTGCAGGAGCCCGGCTTGTGACCCTTGTAGCCAGGGCGATGGTGACCTCGCTACTCGACATGCCATATCGCTACCTGCGACCTGGCTCAGGTGGTCACCCGCCGAGGTAAAAAACAGCAGCCTCTCGCTGCTCTCGCTAATCATTTTCATGCTCACTTCTACACACACTTATCAACTTACTTTGAGGCCATTTATCATTCTTAACATCAACCATCAACATGATGCCCCGCTACATTTACCAAAATCAAACTCGCATCAGCA
Organism: Colletotrichum cereale; assembly: GCA_034509685.1. Taxonomy (NCBI): domain Eukaryota; kingdom Fungi; phylum Ascomycota; class Sordariomycetes; order Glomerellales; family Glomerellaceae; genus Colletotrichum; species Colletotrichum cereale. Next base: position 17,098 of record JASUDE010000195.1, read on the forward strand.
TTGAACAGCTCGGCAATGCAATGAAACGACAGCTCAATATCGAGACCAGTGAACAAAAAGATGTATGCGCCATCCCGATTCTCAACCCACAGGAAATCTCCTTGATATCCGAACGGTTGTTAAACGGCCAATTTGACATCGCTGCTGCATATCGTGAGCGTCTCGAGCTTGGACGCGAGTTCTACTTCGAAGTTAGACGGCGTCTTACGACAATCCTCCAGGTTTGGGATGCAGTTATCGACGTTAAGGAGGCTTTTGACCAGCTCAAATCCTCAAACTGGAATCGAGAGTTCATGGAGGCGTTCCTTCTTTGCACGGATACGATCCCAACCAGGGCCAACATAGGTTCCTTAGAGCCACTTGATCACCAAACCATCGATCCATTCTCTACGGTGATTGACAACCCTCATTTTATGGATTCTTTAGTCGGACGTGACTTTCAAGAGGTACCGTGGCGACTGGAACAAGCAAACGATATCCAGCTTCTACAACTTCATGATCCCGAGGATATGGCCTTGTCTGATCCCGATGCCAGCGACACAACTACAGATGACGACAGTGACGAGGATGACGAGGATTATGAAGAGTGTTCTGAAGGCAATGAAAGTTACGAGGAAAACGTGCTTCAGATGATACCCCGTCAGGCATCTATGCTCCAGAACATTCCCCAGAATGATATGCCGTTCCTAGCTGGTACATCGGAGGATTGGGATTCTGATCTGCAAATGCTGGTCAACGACAGCAAAACCTCTTTCGGAAGCGAGATTTCTGACAGTGACGACGTCGCCGCATACAAACGAAACCCAAGTCCTTTCGACCTCAACACCTTGGCAAACGATCCTAGAGCATACGACATGACCGACATGGGATCCCAATATCTCGTTGAGAGACAGCAACAGCAAGAGCCCACTATCAGTGCAACCATCAAGAAGCGGAGGCGGATTGAGGCTGTAGAGACACGGGATGACAAGCCTCTGGCTGCAAAGCGTCAAAAAAGGTGTGGGACGAAAGTCTAAGACACCAGCATGGAGAGAATTTCTCAACCGCCAGAGCTAGAATGATGAGATACATGCTTGTTTAAGTTAGTATGGGACGCTATGAAGTTATATGTTTATATGCTTTGGATTGTCTCTATTTAGATGTTCTCTGAAGCTGACCGGATCAGCTAAAGTCAATTCACATGTTTTCGTACACATTTCTATAGACAAGTCTGTGAAAGCCCTCTCTGTATCTATTCTTTCCATACTTAGGCAGAAATCATGAATGATGACATCTAAAAACTCGAAAGCAGTTTCCTTCCATTTGAACATCGACATGGACCAGACTGCGGGTTTGCAAACCCCGGAGTTGAGAAACATGGACTATGAGTATGTATACAGCCATGATGGCACGGGAACAACGAAGAGACTGGTTGGCCAGAAAACGGTTGCACAAGCATAAAGATCATAGACATTGTTACTTTTACTCTCTATATAGTCTTATCAGTGGCGCTTTAGATCGTAGGAGAGCTGTTAGCGGTTGACTATCATGGATGGAACTGTGGATAGCGGCGATCCATGGGGCCGGCACAACATGACTTGGGTCATGCTCAGCCCCAAAAAGAACCAAGCGAATATAGCAAATCCCGCAATAGTTCAAACCGGTACGTCCTTCGCAGCTTATCTCAACCCTTGAACTTGCTCGATATTCTGCTGCTTCAGGAGGATGAAGAGGTATCAATTTCTGGGCCTCACACAAGACCCAAATCTCTCGAACCCTACACAACTCCTCTGTCAAGCTGAAAGCAGGAAGAATAAAATGGTCCAAGGTTAAAAACAGTCTTTCTAGTTGACTGAACCACGGAAAATGATACGCTGAGTAGATGTCGCTATTGATGTTGAAAACATCCCGAGAGAAACTGGTAGGCAACCAGGAATCTGCTCTTGATATTGTTGATGACTGGTGGCGATTTTGGTGTACAAATGTGTCTTGATGTTCTTGGATGTAAATTATGCGACTTTCAGCGCAAGCGTGGAGGAGCGGATGAGGTTTAATGTATGCTCTGAGTTGAGAACGTTTAAGGGATAAGTTGACTCTAATGACTGCAACTCTCCTTGCTTCAATTTTCCAGATGTGTCTTTGGAGTTCAGTTGGCAAAAAGAGAAAGTATGGGAACTCTTGAGTGTTGACCGCGTTAATTGGGCTTCTACTCGTATACATTTCGATAGCTCTTGGATGACAGCGGAGTCAGTTGTATATTCAGAGTAATCCGAAACCGAATCACTTGCTTTCGCGTAGTTTGAACAGCTTATATTATTGAAATGAATTCTAGAATCACGCAATGGGGAGCTGGGGTGTATAAACTTAGAAGCCTACCAGCCGCTCTTTCGGGCTGTGTACACCACTGTATCCTCGAGACTTGGAATACTCGAGTAAGCAAGTGAGCCCAAGGTCCTCCACTGGGGAACCAGGTACTAAAATTAGAGTGAGTCATCAGTTCTTGGACTTTATGTAGAGACATTCAGTACCTTATCGTCTGAGCCGATTTCCCTTCTCTCTCTATATCCTTCAACGGCTCTTCGGGAACAGGCGGTATGTCGCTGGGAGGGTTGCGTCGCGAGGGTCCTGCTGTCTGGTACGATGCTGAGTCCCAGAACCAGGAGCAACCGATATGTATGAGCAATTTCGCCAATAACCTGGATCCAGGTGATTGATGCGGTTCCATCTGCTTCAGTATAAGTAGCCAGCTCTAGCCGTTTCTCGGAGCCCCTCAGAAATGAACAACAACATCAGAATGCAACCAATTGCATGTCTGCGTCTACTGTAAACCCAGACCTCGACCTAGGCGTATTGGCGTGTCGGTTCCAAGCTATGAAAATAGATGTCTACGATGTAGAGATGGATGAGGATCTCACCGGGAATGAGTCCTACCCAGAGAGACGGCAGACGAGAAACCCAAAGTCGAAAAACGCATCCGCAAGCCTGCTTAATTCCTTTTGTACGCGCTTAGTACGACGGGATGCCATTTCTCACTTCATTCATAACTTTGAATCCGGGCTTAGATGTTGGGTCGTCCTTCTCATCGAGACCACCCCCGGGCATCATATCCCGAGCACAGACGGTGGGTTCGTTGCTGCCTTCAGAACGCTAGATCGAGTGATCGCAACAGAAAACAGCACAGGATTACTTTCAAGGCTTGCCTACGTGCAACTCACTCACGTTTTAGAGTTGCTTGAGGACCGCGTAGCTGAGGAAAGACGGAAGGGTCACCTCCACCGGCGAAGGGACTATCCAAACGCCAGCGTCGTGCTCGACATATATATGAGCGCTCAAGACCGGGGCGTGTCGCCTATATCACGACGCACTCTGATAGAAAGGAAGCGAACAGCGAGAAGATGGAGTGAACTGGCGGGGCCATGGCCACTATTACTTTTGATCTATTCCGAAGATGCAGAGGAAGTCGTGTTCGTCTACCTTCAGTGTGCGTGTTACGGGTGGGCTGACAATATGCCTAGCCGATGCCATACGCTACCCGACAGCAGAATGCTCCGCCTCATCACCGCCCGAGTTTTCCGGGAGGCGCCTTTACAATTATTCGAAACATGTGAGCTTGCAGCAGAGGCGGCGCAAGCTACGGTTACCGCAAAGCGACCAATCGATGACCAAACTACGAGAAAACTCCTTGAGAAATGCGGCGAAGGGCTTAGAGAGTACGGGAGGTTGATGTGATCCCTAAGTTGCCAACTTTCCAAGTTCGTGGGCGGAGTCCCCAAAGACAAGTATAGCTCTCCTCTGTACATCAATATACTGTGTTCTTCGCTGTAGCACTGCACTCCTATCTGCAACCCTTGACGCTGTTCTGTCTGCGCCCGGAGACTTGGAAGTCCCGTGGACCAGTCGCTGTGCAGCTCGGCTAGCAGGTCTAACGGGTGATAAGGAGCGGGCTTTCCGGGTTCCTGGTTACGTGGAAACCAACGCCGCATATCCTGTGTGCCAAATATAGACTGAAGTCGCAATGTATTTTTACCCCATTCACTGCCTCTACCAACATGTTACATGTTGCATCAGGTGAGGGGTCTGATTATAGTGGCAACGTAGACAGTATTTAGACCTGCATGGCTGCATTACCAGCACGTCAAGTCGAGTTAAAGTTACCATCTAAGACCTCTTTGAAACCACCTAGACATTCATTCATGGCGAAATACGCGTGTGTCGTCTGCAAGATGCCTTTTGAAAATCAAGATCGTTGCCGACGACATGAGAAATGCCGCCACTTCGGCCGTGACGATGGTGTTCGAGACATAGTCTCACATTACGATGCCGATTTGTCGACGGTCTCCGAGCAGAGGCGGATCGAGGACGACAACGAAGTTCATTCCGTATCCACCCGCTTGCAGATTATCGAGAACAGCTTTTATCAAGAGACCGAGGAAATGAAAAAGGACTACGAGCGGTACTCAGAAGAGCACGCAGAAGCGAAGAAGCAAGCCGAAGCCATCCAACTCCAGATAGCTCAATTCGAAGAGAAAATGGAGATCGTCGTGAGCTTGAGATCACAAGCAAAGGAAAGAACGCTTCATCAACAGAGACAGGAGCGAGAAGAGTCTGAGGGTCGGTATCGTGCCGTCCTTGCTCGGCGGCAGGCAGAGGATTTGGCTCGTTCGACCGAATTTATTGCCGGCGTAGTACGGCTCACTCTTCATTCCGTACGAATCACATTAGCTGATCTATTCGCATAAACAGAAACGAGTTCTTGAAAGCCATGAAGCCCAACAATGTGCGAAGAGGCGTTGCCTATGGGCAGCAGAAGAGCCTGACTCCGAACGGATCGCCGAAGAGATCGTGGTGCGTACAGATAGCGCGATGAAGGGCGGCGGTGGACGTAAGCGGGACTGACAGTCGTTGGTCATCTTTGTTAGATAGTACGTGCACTAGCCCAACAGGGAACAGGGGTTGGGTATCCATGCAAGAACTTTTGCACAGACAAACCCCATATCTCCGAACACCCACACCTAAGCTTATTACCCCCACTAAGGCCTTCCCTGTTCCAGAGTACTATGTACCTGTACACTATGAGCAGCGATTTTGACTGGGCCAGACGACATGCCCACCAGTCCTGTCACGCCGCGCTGTACCGACACGTTGGTATCCAATCATGTTCTTAGTTGCAAGTGGCGCTGGCATCCGTTTGATTGTGGACTGCATCTTCTGACTGTACGACTCATGTTTTATTGACTCCACTATATATGCACTGGACGAACACGCTCTAACAAGGACAGGGTGTTTGGATAGGTACTTGATTGGATGGAATATCAAACAGGCTCTAGTCGATACTTGCATCCAACATGCTACAAGTCTGACTCCGGGTTGGATACAGGGGATCGAGCTGATGAGCCCAGTCGATACCAATCATCCACCCCATATGTGCCGGGAGATTGCGTTCTTGTTTCTGAGAAGGTTTCTACGTCGTGGAAGCGTTCGGCTGCGTCTCCCGCATCGTTGGGTAACGCTGAGGCCGTTGTTCGGGTGACTGCGCTTGGGCCATCCGTTCTTGGGATGCTGCTCTCATCCTCCCCATACCTTCTCAGGTCTACGTTGAGCGTATTCTGCAGGTCAGCGGGGGAACTTAGTTCGCTACTAGGAGCGTCTACCAGGGATCTTGGCCGATGGTCGTCATAGGCAGACGGTTGGTCAGCCGTGCTTTCTCGTTGCGAAACTGATGGCACTGCCTGCGGTGTCGTATCTCTCGTCGGCGCTGCTTGAATCGGCGTATTCTCTTGTTCGGATGGGTCTGGGGTCGATGCGGGTGCGGTCAAGGACCTGAGTCGCTTCCGCGGCTGCTCATCTGTCATCCGAACACCCGAAATCCAGTCCCTAAGTCGCGGCAACGTGTCCAGTTGCGATGAGTCCCTCTTCCTCTCGTTTATTGCTGGAGTTGATGGAGCAGGGATAGGGGGTGACGAAGGCGCAAAAACCGGAGATCTATTGTTTGTAAAGGAGATTTGCGGTTGCGAGGCAAATGACAGGCTTGACTCTGCCGCTTGGGCACGGATGGGGGGTGACAGAGACGCGAAAATTTGTGATCTGTTGTTGGCGGAGGAGGTTGGCGGTTGCGAGGCAAAAGGCAGGCTTGACTCTGCCGCTTGGGCAAGTTCATTGGACTTCACGATTGGCTTTTGCTTCTTCTTCTTTTTCTTTCTAACACCGTTCTTTGGCTTCAGCTTCTTCAGGGGATCGACGCTATTCGAGTGGTTGAACATTGCACGTGCCGTCTGGGGATCCGGATTGGGGGGCGCAACCCAAGACCGTCGCACTAGGACACCATTGGCTGTGCCGGGAAACCCTACCGGTTCTGCTGTGATTGCCGCTCCTGGCACTGCCGTGTCACTAGCTGTACTGCTCATATATGGCTGGCGCAAGCGGGCGGGGGAGCTGTTTATCGTTTCGATCGCATTTCGCTGTAATGGCGAAACTTGGCTCGACGAAGCACCTGCCCTCGTAGGACGCCCGCCACCAAATGGCTGCCAGCGCTGCGTTTGGCCGCGACGAGGAGCTGCCCTTAACTGAGATTTCATTACAGTAGTTGAGGTGTTTGCATCCACCATGTTGACGTCCGCAAACAGCTGCTCAGAACCCGCCTGTTGCTCTTGGGTGGCCAAGGGCTGTAGGGGCGGGTGCAGCCCGGATGAAGGACCTACAACTTCTACCATGAATGTATCGTCATTTCCAAAAAAAGCGTCCATGAAGTCCCGAAAAACGAACATTGGCACGAGGCCATCCGCCCCGTTTACCGAGATCAATTCCGGAAGGAATGCATGCTCCTGAAGATGAAGGAAAGCACGAAGGCCGGGCTTGCCACACTTCCACTTGGCATCAACCTGCCTGTCTGGCACATCGAATGGAACACGACAGACGGGCTGCTTTCCAGCCAGGCCGCTCTCAATCTTGGGCGACGAGAAGCCCAGTCTTCGGGCGCGCCTCTTCAGCGAGTATACAAACCCAGCGTCAATACCTGCAGCCACAGCTTCCCCTCTGACGTCTTGCTTCGGTCGATCGTTTGAGAGGTAGGGAAACGAAGTAAGGGCGACTTGGAATAGCGCTTTGAGCGCCAGTCCCGAGTCGAGATCCTGTAGCTGCACGAGTTTGCCATTTGCCGCTTCGATTGTAGGCTTCGAAGGCTGGCTCCATGGCAGCCTCTGGGGAAGTGTCTGAAGAGCACTCTTTGGGTCGTGCTCCTCGGGCATAATGTGCTGCCTGATAATCTTAGCGCCGATCGCGAAATACTTCATGTTCTCATGAAACGTCTTCAGACTTGGGATAATGATGTCTATTGAGAGGATGTTCTCGAGGATCCGACGCCGGCTGGCTGCATCGATCACGCCGCGGAACAGTTCCCTGCTCTCCATTTTTTTCTCAATGAACGCGGCGTCAATCTTGCTGCTCGGGCAGCGAAGGGCGAGACAGCGAACTGTTGGCACGTCAACGTATTGCTGCGCATCTGCGACCCCCTTCACGATATGTTCATAAGTCGAGCGTAGCCGGTATTTCAAGAAGTGGATGATCTGCTGATCGCAATGCAGAGCCAGGTACCTATGCCAGTTTGCAATCTGTAGCCCCTCCCATAACCCTGGATATGGGATGAGGGAGTCCAGCACGTCCACGATGGATTCACTGTTGGGATTGGGTGGCTGCCGCTTGAGGAGCTGGTTAAGGATTTTCTCCTTGCAAGGTGATAGCTGTACCCGCAATTCCTGTGCTGTCCTCAGTCGATTAGCGAGCTGTTCCCCCCTGAGATCACGGTAAATGTCGCCGTCAGACTCCTGGCTTTGGTGCAAAGTCCGTGTTCGACGGCTGACGGGGATACGCTGGAACCCTATAAGGTACTGTTTAGTAACCTCTAAAAACATGTCTCCCAGTGCTCTAGTGTACCTACCTTCAGCAAAGTACAAACGCACTGTCCACCAGTACTCTGAGCCGAACTTTTTCTCAGCGGCTGCAATTCGCTGCTTGCCGTCGATGCAGAGAATGCAGTGCTGTAGCAGGACTTTTGGGTACGTGCCGTTACGTATCGTTGATCGTAAGGCGTCTAACGGTATCTGGAGCTTTGAAAGGATCATCATCAACGTCTCCCTATTGATGAGACCTTCAGCATGGTTCGATTCATCTTTTGGTTTGCATCGAGTCCTTCGAAACACTCGCAAGAGTCCCTTGACGAGATCTGGATGTTGCCCTCGTCCTATTCTAGGGTCGTACGTAAATGCCGAAAGCGGCACCTGGATGATACCGACAAGCTTCATCTTTGGGTTCAAGGGGATGATGCCATTAACCGACGATTATGCTTTCACTCCGGGCTGTTACTTTCCTTTATCTATCCCCGCAAGGGGCCTGGGACCAGGTTAACGGGCGCCATCCAGCGGCCCGTGGGCATCATCCAGGCTACGGGACCACGGCCGGCAGGCCCATGTGTCATTCGGCTCTTTCTTTCCATCCCAATCGGAGCGAGTGCTTCACAGTGGCAACAGTCGCCAAGTCACACAATTCACCATCTTCAGGTTTTATGAATCTGGTTCGCGATTGCTCTATATTCAACATTTGTAGTACATGGCAACAGACAGATTAGAAGGGCTCAGCCCCATATCTTCCATCAAATCGATCCTCCTTCTCAATCCCAAAGAAATCCGTATCAAATGACACCGCCTCTCTAGTGTTCTGGCTCTCGGCTGTTTTCTCTCGAGGAGGTGATGCCCACTCATCGGTTGTTGAATAGGGATCAGACCCGAAAAGTCCGATCTCAAATGGGTATACTGGTGCAGCGTCGAGGCAAGGTGTGGAATGAGTGGCGGAACGGGCCGGCTCTGAGGCTTCCTGACTCGCAGAGAGGCTTGGCGAGCTAGGTGTCACCGAATCTGTAAAGGACAGCTGGGACTCGGTTCTTGGACAACTGGGCGCTGCCAGGCCTTGTTTAGGTTCGAGTGCAATCCCCAACTGGGTGAGGATGCCCTTTTCGTCGAACCAGAAGGTTTGGCCTTTGTAGATACCCACAACCGCAGTCTTGGCATCCGTCAACGAATTCATTTCTTGTACCTTTCTAATGATCCCTTGGCGGCGAGTGATGAAGGCTCTTTTGCGCCTTTGCGCTCTTGATCGAACTCGCTGCTGACTCATTCTATATGAAGTTGGTGTCTAAGATGAGATATGAAATCGCTGGTACCAGGCCTGAGGCTAGTTCTGCTGTACGGGATAAACTTTTAGGGCGACTTTCAGCACATGATATATTAGAGCTTTACATCTATCCTTCTGCACTGGTCTCTCGGCCCCCAGCCGGGCGGTAGCTTTGGTAAATTTAGCGCCAATGCCGCCTAGGTCCAGGAGCATGGCGACTGGATGTGGCTGGGGAAGTTCTTTTTCGGAATTAGAAGAGAACGACAGGGATGTGACCAAAATAGCACAGGGACCATCGATCTAAAACCAGGTTACTGGGCTCAGTAGTCCAATACGTCCATGCGCTTTCCCAGCGACTTTCAATCGACGCCTAGAGCCTGGTTCACGAGTTCTGTCACGTCGTCCGTTGTGAGACCTCGCGTACAGGGCGGGACAGAGACGGCTGTACAGGAGCAAAGAGGCCCTGAAAACAAGGACGAAGATACGTCACCAAGGGCTCGAAAGACCACTCACCAAAGCAGACGCAGCACGTTCGAAGGCACACTATTTCACGGTGTTGTGCCGAGGTCTACAAGACTTCGCTTTGGTTACATATTGAGGGAGATGCATTTTTGTCACAGCTCTTGAGCAAAGAAACACTGGACTCTGGAGGCGAAGTAACGATTCATTGCTCTTTGTGGATTCTAATCTCAAACCCTAGGACTCCCAAGCCGCTTCTCTTCTGCCTGAACCTCGCCTTGCTCCTGCAACCTCATGCTCGACAGTTTCCGACGAACCCGATGGCTTGATGGTCGATACTCTGACTCTACGAAACGGATCGGAGAATCTACTCTACTCTGGTTGATCACAATCTGTCTCACGTTGTGGGAAAAGTCCGAATCGCCACATGCTAAAGCGCGTGAGCCGTCGGCTAGATGTACTCATTCGGGCTTAACTCACCCATGACAATACTTCGGCCCGGCGATCGAGTATCCTGTGAAACGAGCGAATTGAGGTACTTCGCCTCTTTCCCCTTCTGAGAATAGAAACACTGCCAGTGGTCTTTAACCTGGAACGGTGTGCTTGTCTTTTGCTCAGAAGGATAGATGCACCATACCAAAAGAAATGTCTGGTAAATGTCAGCTCGTTGAAGGTAGGGATCTACTTTCGGGAGTACCTGATCTAAATCTAGCCCCTGTAACACACTGAAGGCCGAAGTTGCCCAATCCTCCTGGGCGTTGTCTTCAAGGGCCCATACAATGGCCACCTTGCGAGTCAAGTCGCGAAAAAGTCGCTGTCCGCGTTTCTTATCTTTCTTTGCTTCTGAGTCTTGATTACGGCGGTCGAGGAGACACAAGGCAGATGAAAGAATGCCAGCGATGCCCATGCCTTTGGCTGCTAGGATCACCGTTTCGTAGTTCCACAGCTCCAAGTTTCTTCCATAGGGGCCGTCAAGAAGCAAGCTATTGCCGACGTCAAGGCGCGAAAAGTTGAAGATTCGGCCGCGGTCTGACACAAGAAAGGCAACGTCTGTATTATTCCCAGTCGTTGATGCTGAAGGGTGCCACATGACGAGCATCGGAAAACTGCTCGTTAAGTCATGGCGGAAAACGCTTCCAGGGAGGAACACGAAGAAATAGCAGCCAGGAAATACGCGTACGGGCCGACTACAGGCGACTTGAACGTATACTGCACCCTTCTCTTGACGCCTCAGCTGGATGGCCCCGGGAGTGGCGAGATAAATCCTAAAAAGCCAGAACATAAACTTCAATGACCAAAGACCGCCTCCAACAAAGATGGGAATTCTACCCTCAACACGAGGTTGAACAAGAACATGCCAAAACATCCCACCGAGGGACGCTAAGACTACAGCGGTGTGAAGATTTAGAAACAGACGATAGGAGTACCGTCGAACAACCCAAATAGAGGCGAAAGAAATGAACAAGAGGGATATTGCGATCTATTGATCAGCCAACGGGTTGAATTGCCATGCGGGGGACTTACTATATAGCCTGATACCTTCAACTGGCTGCTACTAGATCGCCCCATTGACAGCGCCGCGTGGAGCAACGCTTCTAGGATCGCGACCCTGCCTATCCAGTGATGGATGAGTTGATGTCCAGGCAAAGGGACACCAACTAGATCAACAAGAAGGTTTGGCTTCCCTCCTAAGAATAGTGGTGTCATATTTATCGCTGAGACAGCTGCCGTCCGTCTTTCAAAATCTCTCAAGTCCGAGACACGGAACACTAATACGAAAATGTTGCAGGAGAGGAAGGCGGAAAACACAAGCAGCTCCAGGCGTGTGACACTTGTCCAGTATTCCCCTTTCAAAATGAGAGGATACCGGACAAAGCGGTCAAAACCAGTGACGAGGGATCTAGAGACTCTTGATGACTGAAAACCAAGGCTCAAACAGGGGCGAACAGCCAGTAGCCCGATGAAAAGTAAGGTGTATAATTCAATAATATTCATTTCGATGCAGTCTTTTTAGTGTCTTCAATAATGAAGAGCGATCGACTTGGGCATGTCGTTACTATATCACTGAAAAATAGGAGGCCTGCCCAGGAAGGCGGTGCCAAATTTGACATCCAAAAGCCCGGGTATGGGCAAGGCTATCCCGACTTTTGGTCATTGTTCCCGGTGTCCTAATAAAGGGACTATAGACTTACTATTTAGTTCGGCTACCTATCTCAAGTTTCTCTTAAGACACAACAAGATATCTGCATTGCTTCTTGATTTCTTTCATCTTCCAACTACAGCTTGCCTATACATCATGGAACAAGTATCGCCAGAGCTTCGTGCTGCCCGGCGCCTTGCTCGACAAATTCGGCGATACCACGAGACAGGAGGGGATAAAGCATCAATTGATACGAGTCTACTTCCTCTGATTCAGGAACTTGCTCCCTCAACTGAAGTAGTAGATGACGAGAGTGAGAGATTGCAAAAGTTTCCAGTAGAGTGGACTGCAAGCAAGAAGACATTTAAGACCGCGATAAATAAGTTTCGAAAGGACGCCGAGAAGGCTGGCTTTAATGTTCCAGCAACGACCTCATTATGGAGACCGTTCCAGTCACTCTCGGTTTCACCAGGACGCCAAACACGAAGTCAAACGACAGAGACTGTAGAGACCTCTGACTCAAAGAGTCAAATTGAAATGACCCCTGCAACTACTGTAGAAACAGACCCCTCGGTTTATGAGGTGACTGGACGAGTCCCGGGTCAAGCTCCTCAGCAGACCATTTATCAGCAGTCTCCTCCTCCTACTCCTCCTCAGCAAGCGGCTCCTCCTCAGCAGACCATTTCTCAGCAGACCATTTCTCAGCAATCTCCTCCTCCTCCTCCTCCTCCTCCTCAGCAAGCGGCTCCTCCTCAGCAGACCATTTCTCAGCAGACCATTTCTCAGCAGACCATTTCTCAGCAATCTCCTCCTCCTCCTCCTCCTCCTCCTCCTCAGCAAGCGGCTCCTCCTCAGCAAGCGGCTCCTCCCCAGCAAGCGGCTCCTCCCCAGCAAGCGGCTCCTCCTCAGCAAGCGGCTCCTCCTCAGCAAGCGGCTCCTCCTCAGCAGACCATTTCTCAGAAGACCATTTCTCAGCAGTCTCCTCCTCCTCCTCCTCCTCCTCCTCCTCAGCAAGCGGCTCCTCCCCAGCAAGCGGCTCCTACTCAGCAGAACATTTCTCAGCAGTCTCCTCCTCCTCCTCCTCCTCAGCAAGAGGCTCCTCAGCAGGCGACTCTTTTTCAGGAGCAACAGACAAATGATCCAAACACAAATCCTTGGCCCCGGTTCGATGTCAAGACAGCTGGCATCATTACTTCACCTCCATGGCGGGCTCTCCAGCAAGAATGTCCTTTATATGGCTGTGATTTTGCCGATGTAAAATTCCGCCTAGAGTTTCGCCTCAAGCACGAGGTTGACGATAACTCAGCTGGCCTACTTCTCTTTGCCCGTGGCTGGATTGAGCAATGTCCCGAGGCGCTTGAACTTCTCGAGGGCGATTGCTACGGTGACACGGATTTTAAAGCTGCTATGGAAGCTTATCGTTCTGTGTATCCACGAATTATACCCTCCCGTCGCGAAAGAGACTCAAGAAGCCGACTTTTCAGCGAAACTCCGGAAGCGGACCGGCTTGAGATAGGCTTTGGAAATGATCTTGTAGAAGATTTTGATGGCTGGGACAAGATCGTGTTGGAACAAGACCCTGACAAGCCTGAAGACGGCCAAGTAGTGGGCAAGATCACGTTGGCCGTTTCTTGTTATCTTGATGTTGCACTCCCAAGCCTTAACGATGCCAACCCTGATCAAGAAAGACATATCTTGGTGAGAGAGTCTGAGTATCCGCAAGAAGCAAAACGGTTTCAAACAACATTTGAGGGTCGCCGCAGAACTTTTACGAAGGCCTTACCGGAAAGTACCCTTAGAGGAAAGAAGAGAGATAACATCAAGATCCTCAACTATACTTCCGCAGAGCAAGAGAATGACGATAGATGGCCCAGAACATATGCAGTAGGTTACTTTAAGGACGCGGGTGATACCGCCAGTATCAAGGTGTGGTCCCGATCGGCGTTCCATAAGTTTAGTTCCAGAAGAATCGACGCGGAAATCAATGACGAGAGGGAGAGGGCTGGCCAGAAACGGATCTATACGACTAGATAATGATGAAGGGGGGAAGGCGGGACAGAGCCGGATCTATCATACCAAGACTTGAAGATAGGTTCACGTTCCTGACGATTGGAGCTGGGCTCCCGAAGTACCATTTGCGAATAGGTTTAAACTGTTTTTGAATTCATCACAACATCAATGTTAACAAATGACACTATAAGCGGGTGATGGCCGTCGTTCTCATCAAGCTTTCATGTGAGGCACCATTGAGAGATGAAATTTGAAAGCAAATCCTTAACCATAGAAACATTTACGGTGCTGGCACTTGATGTGCATTCACTTAGATACGTATTTTCTCATATCCTCTAATGCAGGCAATGCTCTTTCCAAATCTGCTGCGCATTTTGCGATAATTCCTCGCAAATTTCCCATCTCGGTAGCTTGTTCCCGAACCTGATTTTCTAATAGGGTTTGGTTACTCCGTAAACGATGATTATTTTCTTCGGAAACTATCCTGCGTCCGTGTTCTTCATCTAATCTGCTTCTTGTCTCCCGAATCTGTTCATGGAGTACTGCGTTCTGTTGTTGGAGTTGACCGATGATGGTGCTAAAGCTTGGTTCAACAGTCGATACCTTATCAGAACGTCAACCACAATCAGAATAAAGACCATATATTCTTACGTACTGTCATCACTGATTCCAGTGCGGAAGCTTTTGCACTTGCGGCCACAGCTTCGAACGATTTCCCAACCTCTCTGCATAGCAATTGGAAAGTGCCAATAGAATGGTCACTTAAACCCTTAGCGAACACTTTGGAAAATAAGGCCTCTTTTCCTTGCACAAATCGCCATGAATAACGGTCGCTTTCTTGAGGGTTAAGACGAACGTTAATAGGTTCAATACCGAGTCCTAAACGATCATCTGGGGGAATCAGCCTGTGGACTAAGACTGTGTCACGATTTTTTCTCACTGATGTGATCCGCTAGCTTCTGCCGACACTCGTCCCTTCCACGGCGGCGCTTTACATTGCTCTGGCGGACTGTATTCATTGTGATTGCCATCTAACAAAGACGATCTGGTCCGCACTAAAGTCTCAAGTGACTTTATAAAACATCATTTCGTCCCTAAGACTGGCTCCCCGCGGTTTCCATTTGCCAGTATCAGGGTGTTGGATCCTCACCTCATCAGCCTGTGCTATTTGTGAACTTAGACCGCTTGAAAGGGATGTTACCGCTGGTATCTATCCCATGCGTCAGTACCTAGTCCAAAGCTATTCTTGAAGCGAAGATGTGGGCGAATACGATATTCCGAAGCCAAGCCTGGCAGTGCAGTTGCCGTCTCTCTAAAGATTGCCGCAGGGGTTTGAGATATTTTTGGATCCATGGTCAGGTTACCCACAGATGTCCATGGCCGCCATGAGCTGCTAATCGCACCAATAGATCTGATCTGAGCCACCAGTAATCAGTCTACCCCCGCCACTATGGGAGCTATTTGTAACATCCCGAGTCGAATGGGTTAACCTTATATCAGCGTGCAATATTTAACCATCTTGCGAATACACTTACTCCGCTCGAGTGACTTCCCCGAACCTTCCTTGCTTTCTCACCTTTCACACCTTGTAGCAATCGATTATCCCCACGATAACCCCCCAATTCCCTTCCTTTGCCGAACCTGCGTTCACGGCCATGTATGAACCGAACAGTAAACGAATTCCGCTAATAGACACATACCCCCCAGTGCGTCTCATCCCAGCTCTGATAGACCTGTTCTAACGCGTATGTACAGACCTTTCCTACAGACTTCGTTGATGTCTATCGCGACGGAAATGCCGACTTTAAGCACGAAATCATCAAATATCCTGCAGGCCCAGACGGCAAAGATGCATGGTTCATTATATACTGTCAAAAGCACGGGGTTCATTTTGGAGACAACCCTCTTATAAGTGCCATCAGACATCTCGACAGCTGGCAACACGGCCGTATGAAAGCAACGAAAAGTCAGGCTGTTGCGCTCCTAGGCGTTCCAGTTCGCAATTGCAACGCAGAGCTCGCCGAGATAAACAATACGGCATTCAAAAAGGCACTGGGAAACGGATACAAACCTCTGAACTCGAACCGACTGCCAGCCCATGGACAGATCTACATCAAAAAGCACTTCAACAGCCAGTTCTTCGACAAAAACATCGACCTCCAAGGCATGACACCGATAGAGCGGGCAACTTATCGCTTTTTGCACTTTGAACCACCCCGATTATCTCGGGCGGAGAGGCTCAGGCTGCCGAAAAGGGGAAAGACGAGACACAAACTGCCAGATTTCTCCAATATCAATGTCCGATCTGGGCAATCAAAATGTCCAAACCTACCATCTCTCCAAGAACTGGGTGAGAGAGATGAGGTTTTATCTTCATCGATAGCGCAACTCACCCGTCGCTGGCCTCATATCACGGCAAGGAGTCGCAGGCAAGTATCTCGTACGAAGACCGGCTGTATTACATGTCGAGAGAGGGGGAAAAAATGCGATGAACGCAAGCCATACTGTAGGCATTTCGAAGTACAAGTGCTTGCCTTGATCAAAGCTAAGGTCTCTAGGTCAACATTGCCAGCGCTCTGGGTACGCCTGTAAGGGTTACACAGGGAAGTAAGCTGATTCGCCGTATTATGGGCATATTCCCTCCTCAGTATTTGCGCAATGGTGGTGGTGGAGGTACGCACCAGGAGACTGCATTATGGGGAACTTACGTTCAACATCCGATTAGCCAGTAGTGTTACCTTACGAGCCAACATGTAAATGTAATCATCCTTGCTAATTGATGTTTTTGGGTGATCCTCCGATCAAAGATCACGTCGTGTGGGCCTCTCGCAGATAATCGGCGGGCGTGATTACCTAGATAGGAGAGGTCATTGTCATAACTCGAGCGGCGGCTAAGTTATTACAGCTTAGTCAAGCATGGGAGGTCCCCCCTGCACAGTCGACCTTTGTAATCCCTGTGATGCGACGGGATGCAGGAAACCCCGCCGTTGAGGCAGTGCTAGTTACCAGACTCCCGGGACCAATCAAGTTGAGCTTCTACGTGACCGTCACCCTATTTAGGGGCCCAATGCAACTCAAGCCATGTCTTTCCCATCGACGCAAAATAACGACGGAGACGAAGTCCGCCAACATCTGAGCCAAGACCCCATGAGTCGTGGCTCAGATGCCGAGGCTATACACTACGACGGCGAATGCATTTGCGCGGAGCTAAGCGGCACATGGGAAACGCCAACACCAGAGGACTTCATGGAAGCTGCAGACAAAAGTAATGAGAACCGAATTTGGAAGCAGGTTTTACGATACTAATCAGTCCTTGCCCGTTTGTTGGTGTGGCCTCTCTCCGTGTCCCCCCCCTTTCGCTTAGATCTGTTCTCTGAGGATGCTTCCGGCTGAGGCGACTTAAGTAGAAATTCAAGTTCCTTTCCAAGTGACGTCTCATCGGAAGACCGAAACGGTTGAAAACGTAGCTCATTGATGGCATTGTCTTGGCTTTGAACGACATGAGACTGTTCGTCAAGCTGTAGCTGAATTCGATTGATCTCCATCTTGTAAGTATTGATGTGTTCGTTCTGTTTGTTGATCAGATCTTTAGCCGCTGCAAGCTCGCTATGAACTTGGATGTTTTCAAGTTTCTGGGTGAACTGCATATTCTCGTATTGCTTTCTCAGTGCATAGTACTGGTTGTAGAGGTTGGCGTGCCTGGAGTTCGCCAATGAAAGCTCTTGTTGGGTCTGGGTCACTGTTTGTTGCATGCTTATGCGTGCTTGCTGTTCTCGATTGAGCATGGACTTGAGCGTATTCCATTCAGCGCGGCACATGCTGATCGTAGCCCCAATATTCCAGAGCTGATAGTCGACATGATCAGAGGGACCTTCAGCTGTAGATAAAGGTGGTGCGGCCTGGGCAAATGGTTAGTTGGAAACGAGGAACGTAAAGTGAGTTGCTTACATTGTGCATCATCTGTCCTTCGGTGTGGACTGCCAACTTCGGAGCCACAAGACGCGGACGCTCTGCTTTTCTGGCTGCGGTCGATACTTTTCTTCCAACCTTGGACTGCTGCATTTTTCCAAAGTATGACAGGCGGAATGAGCGTGTAGCTCGTGTTAGGTAGTAAGGTTGAAAGATAGACGAATAAATTCTCACTTCTTGTTAAGTGCGGAACCTTGTGATTTATGATCATTGATAAATCCGGCTGCAGATTACCCCCAACCACTCCAGCCTGTTTTTGGAAGAGCGGAGCAACGCGCTGCCACCATGCGCCCCCCCTCCCCCCGAAGTCTTCCATGTTTATGGTCATTTGGGTGTTATTTTTATCAAGCGAATCTGTCTACGACGACGAAGTGACTTCCTCTTTCAACAACTTTCACAGCCATGACCCTAGCCTTTGCTGAGCTAGAATCCCATCTTTCTCCTGCAAAGTCTTTTGTAACGCTCTTTGTGTGTCTTCCAAGCTTTCAAGCAATTTCTCCTGAGCTTTGATCATTTTCTCAAACTCATTCCCAAAGGTTTCAATTTTACAGAGAAAAGTTGAGTACATTGGGCTCTCTCCATAGCAGACTTCGAATGCGGCTTTAAAAACCTTCCATTGTTGCTGTGTTGAATTAGTGTTGTATACTGAGGGTTGTGGAATGGCTTACAGTGACATGATCCAACCAAGAGTAAGACGTGATGCGTTCTGGGTCACAGTCTTGAATATTCGGAGGCGTTACATTACCAGAAAGAAAGGTGACGTTCTCGCGGCGGGAAGCTGCTACAGGATGGTAAAGGCTTCCTTCCTCGGATTTGCTATTGCCGACCGGTGCCTGACGCCTTGGACGGCGGTCAAGGGATTTTCGCTGGTCCATTACGACAGGTTCGGTCCGTGAGCAGAACGGTGAGAAGGAGGTAAAGAAAGGTGCATGCTTTTTCCTTTTGGCCAGGTGAGTGAAACCTTAGTATATGGCCAAAACTTCGGAAGCGTAATGCACTGTAATAGAACAGTGAATAACAGGTTCAATAGTAAAGACGTTCGTCTACCCAAGTCGACTCTAAACATTAAACAGTTCATCTGGGTCAAAAGGGTGAGGGGGTGAGGTGAAGCAGGCACATCCTGGTCAAGCTAAGAATGATGGAGGGCCGACCCCACTGAACAGGCACGTTTATTACAACACCCCGTCAGTTCCCAGAAGTCTGCTCGTCCTCTATCGGCCCGAAATGTATCCTCGTCAGTGTCCGCACAACCCCAAATCAAAGTGCAGACATACGAACGCTGCCTTGGAGCGTCGATGGGTTGCCCTGCTCATCCCGGGCGTCGTGGTATGGCCGGGTCATGAATGATGTTTCCCCGGCTGATTTATGGAGTTCGTTCTATTAAGGAAACCAATTCCGAAATCTACAGGGTGTTTATGCGGTTGGTTCTGTTTATCACATTCCGTATCTTGGTCCAACCCCTGCATGGACAAGAAAAGGGTAGGCTTGGCATGCAGCATGGCCAATCATGTTACACGTAGGGAGGGATGGGGGAAGGGTTTTGGGGTTGGGGACCCACAAGGCAGATGTGCATGACGCGAAGACCTGGTTGCGGAGGAAAGATCGGGCCGCTGCCTCACCATCGAATGAGCCCACTTCAACGTGTGACGAGGGATCCATGCAGACGGATGGGCGTGGCGTTGCATCCGGTCCTTCGGCGACTTCATGAAGCCGCTCACTGTCTACAATCTACTGCTATGAGCATAAATCCGGCGTGGGTTTGCGGAGAAGAGAACAGATGTCTGGAAGAGTCCAGCGGGATGTATTTGCCAAGGTCTTGCTGGTGGACACTTGCGGAGCCATCTCCGAGAAATACTCCCACTGGGCATTTTGAATGAATAACAACAGACTCTGCGGCTGTCATGGCTGCAGTTACTGCAAGTGGATTGGGGAGAAGCAACGTATCCAGCTAGTATACTTTTATATAAGTAGAGGTTGACAAGCTTCATTCGTTTTAGGAGCTTTTTAAACTTATCACTCCAGCCATTCACTGTTTCTAAGATTCAGACAGTATGGGCTTCAAAATTGAAGCCTCCGACATAGAGGAAACGTCATCCATCCCATACTTGAAGCTCAATGACGGCAATGCAATCCCCATGGTTTGTTCATCCTAACAATAGATCACTCCGCCTTGCTGACAGACTGCCCAACAGTTAGCCTACGGGCTGGGAACCGCAAACTTCAAGGCAGGTAACACAGGGATTGATTACAAAATCGTCAATGTGACTGCTGAGGCTATCAAGGCCGGATTCCGGCATATAGATGGCGCTGAAGGTTGGTTGATTGCACGCTTCATATAATTTAAGCTGACAATTTACTAGCCTACGGAAATGAACAAGAGCTAGGTCTTGCCATCAAGCGTGCTGGGGTCCCAAGAGAGAACCTTTACATCGTTACCAAGTTCTACAACTTTTCGTGCCGCCCCAAGCAAGCTATTAGAGCTTCTTTGGAACGCCTGGAGCTAGACTATGTGGACTTGTATCTGATCCACGCTCCGTTCCTTACCAGTTCAAGCGTAGAGCTCCAAGGTTTTTGGGCTGAGCTTGAGGATATCAAGAAAGCTGGCCACGCGAGATCGATTGGCGTGTCTAATTTCTCGGTATCTCATCTAGAGACGATTCTCGAGACGGCCACTATCCCTCCTTCGGTCAATCAGATTGAGTATCATCCGCACCTTCAGCAAACCGAGCTCCTTGACTTTCAAAAGAAGCACAACATCGTTGTCGCTGCTTACGGTCCATTACTTCCACTCAATCGAAATATCAGCAGCCTTGTGCCTGGTATCTGGCGTAGGCTCGCTAAGAAACATGGAGTAAGCGAATCTGATGTCGGGCTGCGTTGGTCTATCGAGCAAGGTGTGGTAGCAATTACTACCACATCTAGGAGTTGTCGTATGAGGAGCATACTCTCTCACCTGCCCGAATTCTCACTGTCGCAGGATGAGGTGAATTCGATTACTGAAGCTGGGAAGGCTAAGCGCTTCAGGGGGTTCTGGTCAGATGCATTCCCTTCAGTCTAAAGCCGTAGATCACTTTCTCCACTAGTTCAGACATGTATCCAGGATACCTTGCGTGAACCCACAACTACTTTCTTTGATAAATGATCCTCACCTTGGATTGAAATCTTGGTTTGCTTGCATATAGTTGGAAGCATCACTGCGGCGCAGAAGTCCCGATGTAACAACATGAGAAAACCAAGCTGACCCCTGGTCCTGTCTGGCTTTCGGTCCGACCTGCATGCTAATTCCAACCCCGGCAACAGCTCTGATCTATTTCCCAAAAGATTGTGGACCATCTAAGGCATATTAACACCCGTTCATTGCCGTCTTTGCCAAGCCCCGCATAGTTCCTTTGTCAAGGCTGTGTCATGTATTTATGATCTGGTATTGGTATTTTTAGCAATGTTCCATTCAATCGCTCCTTGATTTAGACTGGCTTGCGTGGTTGTCACCGGAAAACGCGGCACTGGCATAATGCTGTGACGATTGGTTTTCTGCTCTTGGCTTACAGAACCAGTATCACTGAGTATTCACTGAACCATGTCTTGGCGGCCAAGGTAGAAGACAAGAGAAATAAGTGGATGTGGAAATATATATATAGATTACAGCTAAGACTTTGCATCTGCGGCTCGAAACTTCAACCAAGACTTCATTATCTCCTCGCAATCGATCGAATATGTTGCCATTCCAAAACCTTCGCATTCCCCTTTCCACACTTCTGTCGGTTACGACACCTCAAGCCCGCAAGACAGGCATGGACGAATGTCTACCAGCGGCTAAGTCAAACGGCTACTCAAGCTTTCCACCTGAAAGACTTGAGGAGATCCAGAGGCTTTCAGAGGCTTTGAGACAGTTCGACATACAAGCACAAGAGGTCAGCGGCAATAATTGCCCATCAGAGGCAACAATTCATGATCGTGAAGCTGTTGTTCCAGCGCTTGTCGTGTCCCCTCAGTGCGAACGTAGCGTCGTCCAAACTCTAGAGCTTTTCAGAAACCTCAAGATCGATACGCGGTTCCGAATCTCCATCAAAAGCGGCAACAGGTCTCACAATTGGACGTCATGCTCCGGCGTTATGCTCGAACTGTCTCGAATGACCCAGAAGCGGGTTGTAGGGTACACGTTGTTCCTAGAGCCTGGCTGTCTCTTGTGGCAACTCACCCCCATCTTAGCAACCCACCGCAAAGCCGTCCCCCATGGGGACTGTTGCAACGTCAGCATAGGCGGTCATTCTGCTACCGCGGGATCGGAACCCCCCTCGACTCGGTGCTGCGGCCTTGGATGCCGATCTGTCATTGGCGGTCGTATTGCTCTTTGGGGAGGGCCTGTTATAGAAGTGGACGACAAAAACCACCCCGAACTTCTGTATGCAATGCGTGATGGATCAACAGCAGGCGTAGGAGTTGTGACTGAAATTCGGCTGCGCTTGATAGACGAGCCACAAAGGGCTACCTAAAGCTGATCCAGCTCTCGGTCGACCTTATCGAGGTTAAACCTGGATGAGGGCATACAGTCTGTGTGGATCTGAACTTCATTTAACCTCATAAATTAGTTTTGTTGACTAGCTGATTACTAAATTCGAGCATTGCTGGTCATGATACATAGGCAAACTTCGCTCCGAGGGTTTGCTGGAGGGCCCTCTTCCAACACTTCGGCGTCCAACGTGTCTTGAAACAACCGAAGCATAGAACTATGCTGTACGTGTTGACTGCAAATGCTGATCGATTTAATGAAATAAAGCTAGGAGCAATCTAGATATAAAAAACCACCCGCGACTGTCAACCACTGCCCTGCTTGACTCAACATCTCCCCTTGGCTATGGCTCTACTGTCTAAAGGAACTAAAATGAAAAAGAACAAAAAGTGTTGATCGCGAACATTGTAGATCATTCAAATGAATCACCACAACAAGTTCTGGTACTTTCTGTTTTTCTGCACACACGCCTTACATTCTCCTCTATCAGGCCTCTTCCCTACAAGCTGCGCCGACTCACGCAAACTTTCTTCAAAACCTGGTCTCTTTCTAAAACCTTCTCTTCCTTCTATCCAATCTGTGATATCAAGGACTGGACCCCGGTGAACTATAATCGGGCAAAGAGAAAGGGTGCCAGAGGTATCGCGCTGCGGCACCTTCATCTGAGATATCATCCGAATTGCACCAGTGATCCTGGCGTTTTTCCCCATCCCATTCACGTCGGTTAACTCGATCTTTGTGTTTCCAAACCCAAGATAGGCAGATTGGAGCTTCAGCCTCTGGGGTCTAGCCAACTTCTCTGGCCAGCTGCATAGGTGGGCCATACTCATGCTGCGCACCTCAAGGTGTCGAATGCAAAGGTTGATATTGTGATTCTGGAACACAACCTCCGAATAGCCCTGTAATTTCCAGTGACTGTGATAAGTATGAGGCCTCAGTGACTCCCGCAGGGCCATAAACTCTGCCTCGGAGTATGAGGGGAAAAGCAGCATGAGATAGGTTGCCTTGCACGATCTTACGTGGCCTGCTCCAAACAACTTCAAGAGATCGCTTCCAATCAGCAGCGGTAGCAATCCGGCCTGGATCGCTCGTTGAAGTACCGAGTAGTCTTTAAATAGGCAATCCCATATTTTGTATGCGTTTTCGAGATGCAGTGGAAGCGTGACACGTAACGTAAATGCGCTTTCCAGAGGGTTATGACAGAATTCCGCAATTTGCTGTCTTATCTCTGGGGTGAAAATTGAGCGAGTCATTTTAGAGCATGATAGATATCTAGTTCCACTAACATACTCTTCGAAGCGAGCTGATTCTACCTACTTATAGGGTATGTAAACGTACACCTCGCAGATACTTGTAGTCGAGGATCCGGAACCTGGTCTCTGGAGCGAGTCCCTGTTGCTGGACTGTGCCTCCTCGTCGCCCGAGCAGTGGATGCATTGGTGGTAGTCATGGTGACACGGGACTGCCAGCCATGTGTCAAGCTGATTGTGGGGCCGAGGGTGGAGTCCCGGAATGCCTGCAAACGGAGTACAACGTCAAAATCGTCGGTCTCTCGGGCCGCTACAGCAGGCGTGGCGCCGGTTCTTGGCGCCGCCTTGTGGACCTCTGTTCCGGATTATTTGTGACGGGCAATCTGAAACCAGGTTCCTGGCCTTATCCACCGTAGTACAGGCTCCAGTGTGCAGGTCCCACCAGGTTTACGACGTCGGTTCCTGTTAGGCCGGGAGCCAGGACCAGAGAGCCCACACAGGGCGGGTACCGGTTCACCGTGCGAAGAAGCCGAGTATTTTGCGTCTTATCGTCGATGTTTAATGCCTACTCTGTGCTTTAGATTGGGCTTTGAGGGATACCGCCTTTGTGGATCGCTAGCATGGGGTCTTTAAAGGCATCGGCCTGCCTGACTTTTGTGCCTGCGAATCATCACCCACAAGAAATATGGCAGCGCTTCCGAAAGAAGGTCCTATGCCATCCTCGCCTACTTTGAGCATCGTCAGCTCATACAGCGATATTTCGAGTACTTCGTCTGACGTTGAAGCTAGCGAGGACATACACGATGGGTGGCTATCTCAACCAGGATTCGATGGCCTTTCCCATGCTATACTTAGTGGAGATGCCGCCCTCGTTCGATCGCTTGCTCAAGAAGGGCACACCGTCACGGCGGCAAATAGCTGGGTTCTCTACGAGGCTTGTATCAGGGGAGTTGAGATGCTACAAGCACTCTTGCTCAATCCTGATATTGATCTGGACCAAGAGATTCCAGGAAATGACGGCAGGACTCTTCATTATCTTCTTCGTACTCCGGCTGACCAATTCGTCGGACGGAAGGGGGACGTCATACAGCTTCTCCTTCTGAGCGGCGCGGACCCATTCGAGCGTGATATACTTGGTGACACCGCATTGCACCTGCTCGCTGGACCCATACACCGATTTGCCTCGCCCAAGCCTTTGACACCAGGAACTGAAAAGCCAGAGCAGGGCCATAAGCAGCACCTTGAAACAGAATCACTCGACTTACTAGGCTACATTCTGCGCTGCATGCGTAAGCATTGGAAACTTAAGGGATCTGCAGCGCTTATCGATAGTGTGAATAACTACGGGAACACAGCCCTGGTTGTTGCAATCCTCTATGACAACAAGGAGGCTGCGAGGCTTCTATTGGAGGGCGGTGCGGACCCGCGAATCAGGGGAGAATTATACACGAGTCTGGGAACGGAATGGGAGAATGTCGATACTGTGAAAGAGTATACCGATTTCGGTTACGCAAACCAGTGATGCAATCGGAGCACTTTGATACCCAACCAAGTCCCTTTCAATGAAGGTGTGTCAAAAAGGAGTTTAGGGACTATTCTCGAGGATCGTGTCACTGTAATAAATGATACAGAGATCTAAAGGAATGTATTGATGCGCCTTCTCTGTACCGCTGGACTGTCCTTTGGATCCACGATGATAGCATTATCGCAACCGGAAACTAGCCCGTGGTCAGGAAAAGAGGGTTGTCGGCATTGTATCTATCGTCGATGGGATATTCTTGAATGTTCGAAGTTAGAACGGAGCTTCCTGCGTGTGAAAGGTAGTGCTGATGCAAATCGCAACCATTTTGGTCGGGTTGCGAGTGGAAAGGAATAACAGCGTGGCTCGGAGGTGGGATGCAGGCGTCCATATAATTCCCCGCTTCAGCTGCATCGGCAGTATTGATCATGTCATTAGTTGTCGAAGCCGTATATTGGTTGCTGGATGAGCTCAACTCTGCCTTGAAGGTTCCGTCTGGTAGTCTGCAGCTCAAAGTTGAGCCGTCGTCGATGTAATAGCGATTTGGCTGTGCAACCTGTGTGTCCCATTCGGCAGCCGGTCTTGAGAATAACTGAGATGGTACAGGAGCAAATTGTCCATTCTTTGGTAGAAAAATGACCATCGAATCATCTTCTGTGACATTATCAATGCCAATTGAACAGTTTATAGGTGAGCCATATTGAGCGCAAAACTTTTGGGTAGCGGTGTCGATAATCCGACCTGAGGGACCCATTCGTACAACCACCTCGCCAGGAGGTCGTTCATAGTAGGCCGATGCAATGCACTGGTTTCCGTTAGGGGTTGTATGCCAAGTCAGCTGAGCAAAGGGCTGCCATGGAGATCGGAAGTTCAACATCCTGCTTCTTGTTAGGTCTACACATAAATTCAAGAGGGAGTCCTTACACTTTCCAATGACCAACTTTGAGTCTCCATGCATAGCTACAACTGGGATATTTAGCCATATGAGAGATTGCATCCACAACACCCCTCATTTCTGGCCGCATCAGGTATTGAGGAATCTGGCCTGCTCCATATAGTGTACCGTGATTCGTGATGAACAGAATATGCTCTCCTTCGGCTTCTGTGGTGAAGGTGGTCCCGTTAGATTGTTGCATTGCCAATCTCACAACCTTGTGAAGAAGTATGCTCATTGTTGGGTTTTGCTAAGACAGGAAATTGTGTTAAATTTTGTCAAGGTAAACTTAGGTGGCTTAGGATGCCTTATGGCTCGATGTCAAAGAAGCAAGTGCATATTTATACTATCTACATCCACCCTTACCCTCTAACCCTTACCCTATCATCCTATCCCTCTCATATTTTCTCTTATCCTCTCTCCTTTTGCCCTGCCCCTCTTTCTCCTCCCTCCTTCCTACTCTCTCTCTCTCTCTCTCTCACCCTCTCCTGCTCACCCTCTCACCCTCTCACCTTACCCTCTCTCTCCCTCTCTCTTCCTCTCGCCCTCGCCCTCCATCCTTCCCTCAGTCCCTCAGTCAACCCTTGAATCTGGTCGTCTAGTATGCAGCCAGAGTTCCCGACTTGGAGATTGTTCCGTTTAATGAGTGGTTTAGAGATACCGGAAAACTAACAACAGAGCTGCAATTAGATTGATCATGTCTCAGAAAGAGGAGAACCCGCCGCCGCCGCCACCGCCGATCCCTGTTAGTAGTCTGCTGTAGCTATAATCCTCTATTTTCACTGTTCTCCCCCAGATCCCTCACGTCCCCCACGTCCCTCACGTCCCTCACGTCCCTCATGTCCCTCACGTCCCTCACGTCCCTCACGTCCCTCACGTCCCTCATGCTCACGTCCCCCATGTCCCTGTCATCCCTCTCGTTCCTCTCGTCCCTCACGCCTCTATCCTCTTACTCCAGACCCCTGTTGGCAGCTGTATTGTGGATGAATCGTGCAGTGAGGAACAAGACATGCTGCATATCCAATGGGATATACACAGCCAACATAGAGCAGATGGTTATTTAAAAACGGCCCACGGTTGCCTTGGCTGCCCGATCAGCAGGTCGCCAAGTCGCCTAGTCGCATCATCTGCCTTTTACAATTATTACTTCTCAATATGTGCACGCTCGGAATTAGATGGTATACGAAGTGCTCGCATACGTTCTGGACTGTGCACACTTGGTGTGAACAGAAGATGCGCCATGCACAGAACCCAGGCGCTGTGCCAGATTGCACGCACTTCCTCTATGACGAGGCCCTCTGGATCCCGAGTCCTCCTGAGGAGGCCCATTTGAAGTGCCGTAAATGCTGTGCAGCAGAACAGTCTAAACCGGTTGAATGGGATCATCTCATCAGTGAGTACACCTCTTCTTATATCAAAACATAGTGGAGTTGTTTATATACTTACCATCAAGAAGAACGGAACAACCGCCCACCAAGGACAATGTTTTAAGGGAATCGGGGGTGTTGCGGAAGAACGATGCTGTCTTAGTCACCATCACGGCGTGGGCAATGGAGGCTGCTAGACGTGTGGAACTATCTTGGCCTCGAATATAATACGCCTTACGAGTCAATCAACCCTGTGAATTTCATCATTGCTTGTGGTGCTGAGGTTGCCTTGCATGAAACAGCAGATAATCCTTGCTATTACTTGTTCGAAAAACTATTTAATCCGGTGCATCTTCCCTCTCGATGAATTCGTTTGCTCCTCCTCGCTCATCCCTTATTTTGCGAACCTACCTCGCCACCTCGCCAATATGACTGACCTACAAGTCGAACTGCAAACTGAGTCAGCCCCGACACCCATGGGCCTGTGGAAGTGGGAGGGTTTGTGTTGCGATTGGGAGGTAATTTATCTTGCCCTCTAGCTGTGCGTACAATGCTAATTACAAGGAGAACTCTGGTTCGAATACGAAGACGATCTTTCTTCAAATGCTGGTTTTGTGTGGACTCCTGATTGACCCAGAGCACGAGAGCTTAAGGAAGCTCGATCAGGCAGAACTGGCCAAAATCTTGAAAGCGAAAGCGTCAGCATCACTACCTCGGAAGAATGATTCAAAAGAGCTCCATTTTATCGCGATCCTGCATTCTATATTGGATCTGGCAGGAGATAAATTCAGTGTCACAACGCCAATGGGAGACATTGACCACTCTATCACTTTCGCCGAAAACTTACGACTCTGTGGGGAACTCATCGGCGTACACTCCTTGGACAGTCGTTCTTGCAGAGTTGGGTTTGCAGACAATATCAAACTTCTGAGGGACGCGGCGAAGGATTCAGCAGACGCGGCTCAAACCCTGGAAATCCTCGCCACCATTTCGGCATTCAGCCAAGGGCACGATCTGCACCAGTACCCTTCCAAGTTACTGGGGGACCTTCAAAGTCTCGAGATTGTTCTACCCTTTCAGACGTTGGTCAGTAAAAATGAGGCTTCACAAGTTACAGATGCTAATGGGAAAGAAACTCATAGACGGAAATCCCAAGCGAGTTGACCGTACACTTGAATCCGCATGAAGCCCATGCCCTCGAAGAATTCATCGCAGAAACCAAGAATCTTTCGATATTTACCACTCCCGAACGGGGCCTTTGGACATTCTTCACCTGGGTCTTGGTCGAGGCTCAGTCCTTCAAGTTGGAAATGCACGATTGGGTACTGCGTTCCGGCACCTTACAAATAATTCGAGAGGCGGCAATGCAACAGCAGCAGGCTCCGCAGCTTGTCGGTATTGTCTTAGCTGCTGTAAGCTACTATCGACTACTAGGAATCCAACAACCAGTCAAGAACCACTCTTCTACCCCTGTGTGCGACTGTCAAGTTTGCGCTTTCGATGGCTTGTTGCGAAGCAATTGTACCATTCGAGCTGACATTCTCAACGACGTGGTTTTTGCACTCCAAAAGGCCATGGTGGAGAACATTGAAAGCGAGGAAGAACAACTTTATTTTCATAAGGTCATGGTAAGATATCAGATGCGATCTTGTTTGCCAGAGCCAGACTCTAGGTTGGTCACATATTTCTGGAAGAGGTTGTTTGGATGGGACCATTCCAGTGCAAAGGAGACATGCTGCATTAAGGCATTGTGAGAGGGAAGGGAAGGAGAGGGAGGTAGATAATATTTGAGATGCACCTTGACCTATTCTGCTCTTTTTCTTGATAACTAAAGTGATAAAACTCAAGCAATCCCTTTGAAGTGCTGCTAACACTCAGAGACTGTTAACGACATATGTAGAGTCTCCACACCACGCATCGAGTCTCCACGCCAAAATGAACGTCCCAAAGGATCACCCATAGAATCACCCATAGACTTGATTTAACTAGCCTTTGAGGGCTGTTGTCACCGCGCACCTCAAATTTCCCGTGAATGACCAATATGTAACTGCATTTCAACCTATTGCCTGCCTGCTAATGTCCTAAATAAGGTGGCCTATCGCAAAAGATTCGCAACAGAAGCACTGTTCCAATGTCTTGTGGGTATCTATTTAGCCCTCAATGAAGAGGGGTATCATTCTTTAACCTTGCATGCAAACGAGCGCTTCTTCTCAGACCAGGAGTCGGCTGGTCTACCTTGCTATCCTTCCTAGCTATGGACCGCCGTCCACGGAAGGGTTGTTCAGTTGTGGTCGCCACCGGTGGGTCTGCTTGTCGCCGCTGGCTTATGCGTTTTGCAATAGACGAGCCAGAATCATGCGGCTGCGCATTGAACCCGTGCGAGGGTTTACATATTCCGTTCGCCTCTAATGCTCTACGTTTGGATCTTGAGGATATCGACTCTGACTCCCCCTGATCTGGGCGCTTCCTTTTGGTGGCTTTTAGAGTCTGTGCAGACGGCGGACAGATTTCTGCGACATGTCAGACATAAAGTTTTGGCCACGTTTGAGACGAACACTTGCTCTTTGTAGTAGGTTCTCTAGACTGTGTTGGCGAAGTGCTACCCCTCCGCGCTTCCTTGGCCAAGGTCGCTCCAGATCCGTTTCCAGAGTCGGTGTGCAATGATGCAGGGTCTTGTATCAGTGCCGAGGTGCAAGGTCCATCTGTCACCGCCGATGCGGCCCTAACCCACGCTGAGATGACATGCTTTCGGCCCTGCCAGCCGAATACATACTCCTCCACCCGAGCATGTTCAGCCTGGTCCTCTTCCACTTCAGAATCCGAAGACAGGAACTCGATGGCGACCGCTGGAGGCTTTCTGCCTTGCCGGCGAAGCTGTTCGTACTCTTGCTCAAGATGGTGCAGCTTGTGTTCCCAGAAGGTTGATTCATCGTTGGAATGGGGTTCCGGCTCGCCGGGTGTAGGTCGGTAACGTACTTCATGACAGCCTGCCAACGACACTCCTGCCCTCTCCAACACACGATGTCCATCCTTTCCTAGATCCGATAGCCCGGCTATCGTCTTGAAGACCCATCCCTTGACTCTTTCGAGCTCGATTGTGCCCGTATAAGACTCAAGGCGGCGTCGTTTGGCCTCCCAAAATGCAACGTCGTCGAGCTCAAGATCTGGGTTTCGGCGGCGGAGTGATTGAATATCGTCTGGCCCAACAATAGCGAGTTCCTCGGCGTCTAGGATCGTACGACCTGCCCCCCCGATCCTGTTCAGTTGCCAAGCAAGAGCGTAAACAGCTTTCTTGACATCCTTCAGACTGCGACTCGCAGGCTCCGACGGATGAGGCGGTGTTTGTGCCCTTGCAGCAATTTGGTTGAACGTTTCGAGACAGCTTCTCGTCAAAGGCTGAGTAGGAGTCGGATTCATTGTGTACTGACTTGAATTCGAAAGTGGTGGCCGGCCATGGAAATGCGGCCTGGGAGTCGTTTGGCTGATTGATGTCACGTTGACGAGCTGTTGGCCACTCTGTCGGACAGACAGACGTAGCTCTCTGCTGCCTTACATAAGCAGAGACGCAGTCAACAAAGCTCCCTTCCCTCCATCCCCCCTCTTTTCCCACCCCACCCCACCCCTACCCCCTTCTCTCTCTCTCTCTCTCCCTCCCTTTTCTCTCTCTCCCTCCCTTCTCTCTCCCCCCCCTTCTCTCCCTCATGCTCTGTCTCCTCTTCTGCGTCTTCTCGGTGGGGCCCTTCAGTCCCCAGCTGGACGGCAACTTGCATTTGAAATGTGGAACAGTCTTGTAGGACATCCAATAGAAAGCAGGTGAGATAACTGCAAGTCTCAATAGGCAGACCTCGCGGCCGTATTAGCCTCCAAGAGCACTTTAATACAAACCGACGTAGACCCAGGAGCTGAGTGAAATGCAAGTCTTGGGAGCTCGGACTACACCGCAATGGAGGCAAAAACTCTCTTCACCATTCATTCTCGGGATACATTTCTGCGCGACCCGCATAACTCTTCCTACGTAGTCGACAAGGAAGACATGATCTATGCTACCGATCCTTGGGCGAGTTTCCAAGAAGAGTCTGTCAACATCGCCAGAGATGGCACTCCTGCCCCAATCTTTAAACCCCCCGCGTTTCTAAGGATCACTACCAACGATTGGCCAAGGGATGCTCATTTGGGCTTCACTTTCGGCAGCGACGCCAAATTATGCGACGTGCTGCTCGACAAGAATAACGACAATGGCATCAGCGGCATTCAGTTCTCGTTTCGGTTCAACTTAGCCAACCTTGGAACCTTTCTCTTTCGCAATCGCAGTAAACATGGAACCAGGATCGTGTTACACGACAAGGCTGAGGTGGTCAAGTCTATGAGGTCAATTCCAGCCGAAACAGAATTGCATGTCTTTTTAGGCCAAGAGATGGAGATTCATATCCGAGTACCTGGCCATACGACACACTGGGACGTCTTCCGAAGCAATTGGCAAGAGATGGTTGCTGGGTACGCCGATCTGCCCCCCGATATTCAACATCTCGGGCTTGGCTCGATGCTTAGGACGAGTCGCGTGTCTTCGATAACAAGCCGATACCACCGCGGCGGCATAGTGGGGAACGGAGGAAGTGGGAGTGTGAGCCGGCGGATGAATCAATATACTGGGAAGGTCTATGCCGTGAAGGAATTTGACCGCAGCGGTGAAGGAGAGAAAGAAGCAACCATTTTGCAGAGAATCTCACACGTAAGCTCAAGGCATCAATAGCAAGGAATATCTGACTAACGTGTTCTAGGAGCATATTGTTGGGTTCGTTGAGTTCTTGTCTCATGGACCAGCGCTTATCACCGAATACGTCGGTCCCAATCTCGAAAGTGTGGCCACAGAGCACCCGCTCAGACCAATTGAACTGAGAGAGGTTTTGAGGCAGCTTCTCGAAGCACTCGACCACGTTCATTCTCGGGGCATAATCCACCGAGACGTCAAACCCGCCAACGTGTTACTCAAACAGCGCGATCCTATTCATGTGAAACTGTGCGACTTCGGGATCGCGACAACCACTACCGACACTCATAATCCGCATCGACGATTCACACCAACGTATGCCGCACCTGAAGTACTAGCTCAACAAGGAGTCGAAATCACCAACAGTGCTGATCTCTGGTCCCTTGGTGTTATGGCCCTAGAATTCTCTCAGGGGCTGCCACCGTGTCAAGACAAGATGAGTTCTTCTTGGCTCCTGGCTTTAGGCAAACATCTCAGCAATTGTCCTACCACTTACCTCGTCAAGCTCATCAGGAAATGGTTGAAAGAGAAGCCGAATTCTCGACCCACAGCCTGGTTCTGCCTTCGGCGCGTGTCCTACTTCACGCTATCTCTAGAGTTCCTTTTTGACGGGGACGTAGAAGTCAACGTATCGGAAGAGGAGCTACAGGGGAGCGATAGTGATGGCAGTGTGCCAGATACAGCAAGCGTCGAATGGCCCACAAGTACACGTGTGGTGACCTATACGCGGTCGGAAGTACACAGCCACTCTGAGGGCGATGAGGTAAAAGATACGGGTCCCTATCCTTTTGCCCATTCTCACGGTCGCCAAACCGAAGAGGAGCCAGGTGTCAAAACCTTAATCCCATCATCCGCAGCCAGGCTCCTGTCAGAGAATAGACTTCTTTTTTCAGAGTCTTGGAATGCTGTAAGGTTGGAGGAAGCTTCCTTCTTTGACATGCAACAAGTACCGCAATTTGTGGATTCGTCTGTAATTCGTCCCTTTGGTGCACGGTTCGGTAGAAGAGGCACCGATCATGGCAACTACAAGAGACAAGAGTACCGAGAACCACTAAGACGTTCGAGAAGACTTGCGGGCCAGCCACCGCCATAGAAACAGATATACCAATACCATTCCGTTGATTCAAATTGATAACGCGCCTGCAACGTCTTGAGTTGCTTCATTGACAACACACCATACCTCGAAGATTCTGCTAGGAGTCTGGTTCGCATCTGCAAGAGATTGTTTTCTCTATAGTCTTTTATGTTGCAGCTGCTTTCAAGGGAAAATAATCTGTTCGCCATTATGGCCGATTGATTTCTTGTGATATTCCCAATTACAACCGAAGTAGACTTCGGCGCAACATTTAAAGTGTGCTATCATGAGCACACCAGGCTGAACGCATTAGCCATACTTCCGAGTAGCGTAGTGTGGAGACCCAGTGCGTAATAAGGAGACCCGGTGCGTAGTAAGGAGACCCGGTGCGTAGTGAGGAGACTGAAAGTGTAAATTGCGATGTTGGAACAAAGAGTATCCGTACCTATACGTTACTCTGTACGCCGACTGGGTTCCACCCGAACCCCGCAGTGCTGGGTCATTAGTAAAGGTTAGAAGGTGGTGCAAACCCCCACATTAGAGGAGAATTAAACACGCGGCTGGAAGTAGAATGGGGAAATGTTGAGTATACTGATTTCGATACAACGCAATAGGAGCACTTTGCGATTTCGTGTACAGTCACCTGGCACTGTGGTGAAATGCAGAGATTGAATAGAGTGTATTGTTGAACATTTCCTGCATCTATGGACTGCCCCTTTGAAAACGCGATGATATTACAATCGTGCTGAAACTAGCCTGTTGTCAGGAAGGGAATTCGACGATATTGCTTGGATCACTAATAGCATCATCTTGAACCACAAGGCAGTCGTATCCAAGCGAGTTTGGAGTTGCTAGGCTCGAAAGTGGGATGTGAGGGCCAGGGGTTTCGTTAATGTGATAGGGATTTGGTCCGTAGGTAAGCAGTTTTGGGAATTCCTCAGATAGGACAGGAGCCAAGGTGTTATCTTTTGGCAAGAAAGCGACTATCGTATCATGTTCTGTGTTGTCGATAACGATTGAACATAGTATGGGTGAGCCGTAATCAGCGCACAATTTTTGGGTGGCTTTGCCGATAACTCGCCCTGAGGGACCCATTCGTACCATCACCACGCCAGGATCTTTCGCGAAGCAGGCTGACGCAATACAACTCCGAGTCGAAACCCACTCCAGCTGAGCAAAGGGTTGCCATGGAGACTTGAATGCCACCAATCTACTTCTTGTTAGAGTTATACATAATGTCAAGAGGGCACCCTTACAGTTTCCATTTAGGAGTTATGCGGTTCCAACGATAGTTGCAACCGGGATAAGTAGAGATTGTACGGAGGTCCTTCAGAACACTCTCCATCTCTGGTTGCATCAGATATTGAGCAATTTGACCCGTTCCGCCTAATTTGCCGTTGTTCGTAATGTACAGATGATGCTCTCCTTCTTGATTTGTACTGAAATTTATTCCGTTGGACTGTTTAAGTGCCATTTGAAAAGTCCTGTGGAGAATCAAGCTCATTTTGGGGGTTGTGAAGGGGCCAGTGGTGTTAAAAAGGGTTGAGTAAGAGCGCTTGGAATGCCTCAAGGTTCGAGGTCGAGAAGTGAGGGCATACTTATACTTTCTGTGTTCATGTTTTGGGAGTACAGATGGAGTCGATTTAGCATTTGTGCAACGGGTAAATTTCCTTGCATCTGAGGCCTCGTGTATAGATACACGGAAATCCCGGGCGATCTGTCTCAGGTGCAGTGCAAGAGCTCGTAGCCCTCGTAGCCCTCGTAGCATAGTATGCCTGCTAACTGCTGGCTATATGATCTGGTCGAGTTGCTTGTAAGGAAAACAAAGTACGAAACACTTCAACCAGACCTCAATCACCACTAACCTGCCGGGTGATTACATGTATCCATGACTCTTCGTGACCCTATCGTGACTTCCTCCTTCAATGATGCTATTAACCTTGATTTAATCAGACTAGCAGATGCTTTGTTTAGCACTGTGACGATTTGCAGGGAATAAATCAATAAATAAAAATAATGACTTCACTTTCAATTTTTATTCCAAATCACAAGTACCTTACTGCACTTGGATGATTTTACCTGCCTGACTCTAATGTAACATCCCAATTGGTAACACAAATTGTTTCATTCTCTGGCATTGCAAACTGTTCACCAACCCAGTATGGTTAGAAAATAACATATACAGCGTAATTGCGTGCGGATGGACTCGCTAATACGCCTTTTCCCTTGTCAGTAAGAGTTTTGCGAGTAGAATCATTAGTTTCTTACTTTAGAATCATTCTATACTCAAGAAAACGTTCCCAGCTGGACGTGTACAAGCGCTTGTCCCTCTGCCACAGCTTGAGAGCCTCGTAAGCTTTCACTTCTTCTGAGCCAGCTTTAGTTGCAAACTCGTCTGCAATATCGGCGACAGTGCCCAACAAACTAATAATAACGATGATTGCGTTTAAAGAGAAGCCCGCTTGTTGGTTTAACGGCATGTTATTTATGGCTTGGTTGAGATGTCGCCGAACGACTTCACGAAGGCTATCCAAAATGTCAAGAACTGGTGCTTCTTCGGAATCCATGATGGGGACGCAGAGCTGAGCAGAGCTAAGAAACGAAGTTTCAGTAATAAGGATGGAAGGTAAAAAGGCCATGGTCAGATTGTGCAAGCCTGTTTAAATACTCCGGTGGCGCAAAAGCTCGTAGCCCTCGTCACATGGTACGCCTACCATCTAAGTAATCCACCCGATTATAACCTTCTCAAGGTTCTATTTTACCTGAGTTTGCCATGGCGACACAGAACAGCTAGCATGACGGACCGGTACTCAGGACAGAATAGCAACAGTGAAGAAAGTCGCCAGTATTGTATTATGACTTTTGGCCTCAGAGGGCCAAAGTCTGTTTAGTGAGACATATTTTGCCGAATATAAGGTGTGTTACAATAATTTCTCAACTACTTACGCTATCTAGAAAAATCCCCCGACAAGTGTCGAATTGCATAACGATAGTCATACCCCACACCTGCCTTATCGGTGAACACAACATGCCTCATTCCCTGGCCATGTCGTGAGCGTGGTTTGAGCAATGGACAACGTAGGCGGCAATGTCCCTATTTCAATGTCAACAGCACTAACATAGGTAGAATGCTTGGGTTCTTACTTGAGAAGAATGTTACTTTTGTAAATACGACCCAAGTCGGTCTTATCAAAGTCTTTGTTTCTCTCCCAAAGTTTATCGATGTCATATTCCTCCACCTGATCTGTATCGGTTCGATCGGTAAAGTCCTTCGCAATGTCGGCAGCCATGGCCAAAACATAAAGGAGTATGGACATTTCGTTTGAAGCGATACAATCTTGTCGGTTCAACGGCATGGTTTGCATACGCTTATCGACAATTTGTTTCACCACTTCACAAATATTGTCCAAAAGGTCGGACAATGGCGGTTCATTGAGGTCCATGGCGACTAAGAAAAGAGGGCCGAAGGCAGAGCAAAGAAGTGATAGCTCAGTAACAAAGAATGAAGGCAATAGAGTCTCACAAACCTGTTTATATATCTTTCAGAATACCTCCTAAACTAATTTCGAACTAGATACCAAACACTCTTCATGACTGACGATAAAGGTTGTTCCTTGTGACAACGCGAAGAATCTCTCCTTTGTTGCCTGCAGCTGGAGTCCGAACTCAGGGGTACTGACATGCATGTCATTACTAGCGGCAAAGTAGTAAAGATTTATGAACTCCTTGCTCATTTCCTCATTAGTTCTCCTAAGCTTATCAAGTTGCTTCTCAAGCAACTGGATAGCTGCCTAAACATCTCAAGCTTTGAATCTAGCTACAAATTCACCAAATTCTTCCACATGTAATCATTTGTCGTACTGACGGCATTTGGTAAGCTTGGAGTACTAAGTCTGTTATAAACACTTACAATAACACAATCTGCGCACCTCACATTGAAGACTCCAGTAACGTAATTCTGACAGTCGACTCCATATTTGAATTTGTTCTTACAAGGATATGAATCCATGGCGAAATCGTAGCGGCTTTATGAGATGAGTGTTGGGTTACTGAAGTGACACTCTCTTGAGGAGGAAATTAAGGGATACTTATATGTGGCCGTACATAAGGCCATCAATGGTTTCAATCAACACCTAAAATTTTCAAGTTTATGAGAAGAAGCTCAAGCTGCAGCCCAACAGTTCGCGTTGAAAACCAAATGGCTGCCTTGAGATTGAATATCTACCCTCTGTGTAAAACTAAGCTAAGACGATCAAATGTTTCATACGTTCTTCCCAGCATTTGAAGGCCTCACTATGTCCCCGCCCAATTTGGGGAAGTAAGGGGACTCTCTCGTCGAAGTAGTACCTCAAAGGTGTTTGTGAAAGTACGACTTCAGGTGGCTCCTCCTGCATATCTACCAATAGAGACTTGAGATATTCCGCCAATGTCTGTTCGGCTGAAGATCTCGATTCTATTCTCAGTGCCAGATCTAATAGTCTTATCGCGTAGTAGATGACAGATCTTGGACTACGCACAGGCTCGCCTCGCAGTAAAAGCCAGAAGCCATCAGAAGACTCTATGGCAGACAAGCCTTCGGAAGTTGGTAGCAACAGGTAATAACCCATCATAGCGAGCATGGTATAGAACAGTTGCGGCCAAGTTTGAGGCCTCTGTATAGACTCTTGAAGGTCGCAAAGGGATTTTTGACCTTCTACAGACTGCGCCCACTCACCTATCTCTGGTTTGGATCTGAGAGAAGTTGCCAACCAGATTAGGCATAGCCATGTATCATGAATAGGGAAGATCGTGGCATTGAATTCCTCATAAAAGCGACACATAAAGCCGCAGAGCATACTGTCCTCCGACGAACTCAACAGGAAAGCCAAAGTTGCAGGAATTTCGTCCTAACAATATACGTTAATATGCGAATTGAAATCAGGAAACTCTATCCCTTACCAATGACTTGTTCGGCCAGACTGAAATCTGCCGCAAGCGTTGAATGGAAGATGACGTCCGGTGGCTTGTGGACAGTGTCTGAATGATTGAGAGACTTTCCCTTAGGCGATCAAGTGGTTTCTCTACAGTTTGACCACAAACCAGTGCTCCTAAGAGCTGAAGACTGGTCAAGTAGCTGAAACCCGGATTGAAGGACGATATTGTATGGCTGTCTCTTGAATCTCTGGTATCATGTAGAATCTTGTAGAGTATTGTAACCAGGTGATTCTCCTCTGCATCTCTCTCAGAAGACTCGATGTTGGAAGCCTTTTCCCCTAGAATGCCAGACCAACTCTCTTTGTAGGATGCCAGGCGAGGGGCAGTAGGGTGAAACAGGCGTACGTAGTACATCACAGTCCAAGAAAAGCTATTCTGTTCCTCGAGACTGGAATGCTTTGGCTCATTAGTGTTGGGTTTATGTAAACATACTAGGGGAATTCTTACCTCCAATGCTCGGCTGAATAGTCCCCACGGATTGGACTTGGGCGTACAGGTCTACTCGAAGTCAGTTACCTTGTGAGAGGCTCCAAGACAAAGATATTACCGAGTGGGCCGATCCATCATCAAAGACCACACCTGCTTTAGGGTCTTGATCCATAGTGAGTAGCTAAGCGTGGAAGCGA
The DNA here is from genome assembly GCA_034509685.1 of Colletotrichum cereale. NCBI lineage: Eukaryota > Fungi > Ascomycota > Sordariomycetes > Glomerellales > Glomerellaceae > Colletotrichum > Colletotrichum cereale. The sequence continues at coordinate 55,840 of JASUDE010000195.1, forward strand.
AGTAGAGGAAGGTGATGGAACTTGAATGTGTCTAAGCCGGATACTCCAGCGCGGCTCGTAGCCTTGTTATATCTTCTGCCATCCTTGGGGGACAAGGGAGAGCTTACATGAGACGGCAACGGCATGGGAAAACTTAGAGGCAGCGAAGGCATGCAACACGATTGATTCTTCTGAACCCGCTTAATCATACCATGTCAAGAATGCTGTTTCTCTATCATCTCCCACACCCGGTCCAAAGATCCATTCCTTGGGCTATGAGCAAACTCGTAATGGTGTAATCGTTGACGTGTACTGGAAAAGCAAGTTCCCCTGCCAAGTTCATGGCACTTCCCACATGGTACATTGAGGACCACTTCATCTACACCGTGTATCACTCTTTTTACCTTCTCCATGATAGTTTTGCCTTGCTGCTCTAAATCCATTGTCGGTACCTGGTCGCTTAGAGAAATCTCGCTAAGCAGAGCCGAGGTTTCCAGAAATAGCCAAGTGCCAAAATCAGAGCTACTAGTATTAGTCTTCAGGTTAAATTAGGGGGCGTGATTGGACTGCGTACCTGGACAAGTCTTCCTCGTCTACTAGCTTTCCCAGTATATTCAGCCGGTCTCTAATGAAACAGCTTTGTAGCGGCTGTCTCGGCTTCAGCTTCGGCTTCGAGAATTCCATGAGACTGCCCCCCCACAAGAGAATTTCTCTAGAACCATAATTCCCTAGCATGGTTTCAGGAATCAATACCCCAAACCTGCTCGACAATTTGAGAAGTGACTCAATAGCCCCGACTTGCCAAGCCTGGTCTATACCTTCCCGGTGGGGGGCCTCCATATCAACAAAGTCACAGAATGCTTCCATTGGAGGCATCTCTGTATCATCTAGAAGCAGCTCCGGGACAAACTGGCGGCATTCAGAATGTATTATTGCGATTATAGCGTTGACAGCTGCAGGCGTGTGATGTGGCTCTGAGAGATGGATATTCAAAAATTCTCCATAGTATCGGAGAAGAACATCGGTCTCAGCGACCATGTTGAGGGCTCCGTATAGTTTTCCGACGATCGAGATCAAAGATGCAATGAGGAATATAGGGACACTAGACTGAGGCAAGCTAAGGAGTTGCGATGGCATTGAAGATATTTCTGAATAGCTGGGATATAACCTCCACATTTATCAATTTCGTTTTATCATGTATTCCCACGGCACGGGAGCTGAGTATCTGCACTTGTCACATTGCGTTGTGAGATTTCTGTCACCCGTTCCATCCACCACCTCCGGCTTACATGGTTTGCCCGTACGCCCGTATTCATCACACCATTTCGTTACGCCGTAAATCCAATGTTGGCAAGTGAACCACTGCACGTGGTGTATACACATGTTGGCGGTGATATTGATGTAGGTACAATGCTGGGCAACGTTAGTAAATACAAGTATAGTACACAAAGAACGCCTCGCCTTTAGAAGAAGACAATAACATCAAAACTCTTGTTGATGATTAAGGTTGGTGTTATTAGCTTCACAGCAATTTGGGAGGAGATTGGAGGAGGGGCTTCTTATACCTTAAATAGATAGACATCGACTGTCAGAAGCACCATATTCTGCGCAACCATATTAGCAGTTTCGAAGTTTCGCTCTTCTTTAGTATACTATAGCGTTCAATCCTGGCTCGAATGAATCTATCAGACCTGGACCCAAATAGATGAGCGTATGGCAGCTTCGAAGAATAGGCTATCGAAGATGTAACAAGCTGACACTTTGGTCAATTCGGATATTCATCTTTGGTCCAGTGGCACACCCATGACACTCCCACCAGGGTGAGATGACGAACGTTAATGACACTGCATTATGCTATCGGGCCATTTTGACTTATTAGAAAGGGCACTGGCAAAGGGGCCTTGACACGTCAATTGAGAAAGCGGCGTCAGGAATATAGGCATGTTTATATTTGGTGTTTGTCTGGCAATTCAAATACGCTAGCGTCCCCGGGGTAGACAAGACAGCTCTTTCCTTTAGAGACTTGTTGCCTAGTATTTTACCGTTCTCTCAAGTCCTCCACTGGAGATCGGTCCGGTACCTCAGTCTTTCTAAGGAGGCACTGTAACTGGATGCAGAGTCATTGTCCATCTTGCCCTGGCACTGGTATTTGTCTGAGGCACACGTCGATGACAAAATGGTCATAGAGCGAGCCAAAATCACATCCGCTTCATGGTTGCGTGCGTCACTAGAGACAGTCCTGGCCTTTCTCTTGAAACAGACATGATGAACTATTGCAACTGCCCTTAACAGCACCGTACTGAGTATGCCGCCTGTTATTCTTGTCAGCCAGGTCTCGTTGCAGCAGAAATATAGGCCTACCAAATAGGAGTTTTGATTGTCTGGCATTGCCGCAAGTACCGGGGTCAGAATGTAAGGAACGTGGGAAAAACATAACATGTAACACAGGTATCGGAACCATAGGTCTTCATGCGTGCTTCCAGCAAGCAAGCCTTTTCGCCATAGATCAATCCCAGACCAAGAACCAATAGCAGAGACCACCGAGAAAGTTCACAGCCGGATCAGACGGGATTGATTATCATGTTCATTCGCCAAGTAGGCACCTGCGACAAGAGTGACACCGCAAAGGACAGTCACAGCCCAAATGAGGACTGTTTTCCATGCTGTCCCGGCCGAGAACCAAGAACAAACCGGCAACATGGGCTAATAATAATTTTAGTGGTGGGTTTCCTGGGTCCATCGAATTACTTACCTGAGCGGTGTTTAGGTATATTGCTTGGGCGAGGATAAGTGAAGGCCATGGTGTATTAGACTCTGGATTGTTGGAGAGCCATAATACCAGAAACACCACGCATGGTCCTAGTCCAGTCCAGTGTTGTGTGCAAACAAGGGTGTTGTAGAGGTGGGTCTGGCGGACAGACGATTTAGTGTTACACCACCATGATACGCCGCGTCTCTGGCTGAGAACAGACAAAACTGCTGTAAGAACAACAACGGCGATGATGAGTTCCAAATCTCGGGGAGCCATTTTGAAGCGAGGAGGCAGACAAGGCAACAGAATGAGATGCATGTGGTGCGCGGGGGTTCGCACATATATGCTATGTGTGGCAAGAGATGTCGTTCACACCCTCTTGCGTGAGGTTGCAGGAAAAGCCTTGATAACCCTGGTCAGACGAGCAACTGGCTGCGAACAAGAGCAGGAGAAATACGCGCGCATCTCACAAAAGACAGGGACCCCTGCAGGCGGTTTTCGAAAACCGCCTGCAGGGGTCCCCTGTGTCTCTAGATCCCCCAGTATCAAAGCACTAAGGTCCAGGTAACCGCAGGCCTCTCAGATACTCCTTTATCTCCCACCTTCCATCATGTTGCACAAAGGGCTGTGGAACACTCATCCCTTTTCATTGCCGCATTATGACTACAATCTACGTGTACGAGGATATCACGAAGACCCCTCAAACATCCATCATCCACTCCCCAGAAGATCACCACTGTGTCTGGGTAACCGTTTCGTTCAAACCATTTGAAGATGAGAATGACGTGGTGCAACGATGCTGGGCCAAGTCCATTTCATGCCATCCTCAAGTTGTCGAAGAAGAAGTACTTGACGCCTTTCTATACTCTTTTTACACTGAGAAATTCGGACCTGGACGATGGATCAGAAAAACGTTGGCATTCAACACGATACCTCATTTGCGACACGATGACTGACGGAATACAGACATCACCGCCTAGAACCATTGCAGGAGGGGTCTTCCTGCCAGGAAAGCACACTGGCAGCCGTTCAACAGCTTTCCATTTCGCAAGCGATGACTCAAAGACCGTTCCTTGAAGCACCCATCAGCGTCTACAACACTCGAAAACGATTACGAGACAGCACCGAAACTGTCGACGAAGAAATCGTGTCCCAGGAGGCGAAAAGGCTGATGACCGGACACGGCAGTGGAATCGTTACGCTTCATGATCACTGGAAGCATCCGGGGGCACTGATGAAACCGGTCAATCATAATGTTATTATGAGTTCGACGACCCCGACAACCCACACGAGTCCGACGACCCAGACGAGTCGGTTGGCCAACATCGGTGCGAAAAAGACAACTCAACAAGGAGACCATTCCGGTTACAACGGAATACTCCGGTCTTTCGTTAACGAAGTGAAGAAAGGGCTCGACGGTCTCACTAAGACGAAAGCTTTTGATGTTCATGAGGAGAATGAGACACTTTTCAGCAAATTGGTTGGATTCAGAGCTTCTAAGGGGGGCGACATATGGAAGATTTTTGAGGAAGAACAGCTTCAGGTCATGGCAAAAGGCAAAGAGGGAAGATACGACGCAGCCATCCTAAGCGACGTAGGGCGACTAGCACAAAGAGAGGCTAGCGGCAAACCCGACGGAACCTTCCCGTCAGCGTCATACGAGAAGCAACCAGACAGAAGGCATGAAACGAGGACGTATATCTTTCACGCCCTTGTAGATCGGTTGTATCCTGATCTCGGTGCTAACTCTTGGGGGCTGCATGCTGCTCTCCGATGTAAGCGCATCATTTCTTCGACTTCGTCCTACATTCTAACAACCTCTGTTTAGTCAGAAAGCACTTGTGTTGGAAGCTTACGCGCCTTCCTCTAGACAAAACACGACAGTTTATTGATGACGCCGCTTCGCAACTCAAAGAGTTGCACTTCGAAACTATTCCGGATGGTGCCATGGTACTGCATGCACCTGCTGTAATCAGCTGGGCTACTAAGATTCCGTAAGACATCGATCTCAGTCTGTGTTACCAGGGCTGACAATCATTAGGTTTATACAAGTTTGCAAAAGTATGGGTATCAAGAACGATGCAGTACAAGATCCGGGTATCGAGCAGACATTGAACGCACTGGAGGAACAGCAGAATCTGATCAGCGACGGAAAGGGGGGTTATATCAACCAACAGGCTAAACAGGCCATGCTTGTGCCTATGTGGAAGCTAAGGCAACTTCGCTCAAATTCAACTATTGGCAGCGAACTTCCCATCGGCACGAGGGGTACAGCAGGCCTCAGTGTCACGGATTTCGGACTCCTCGAAAGCTTGCCCAATCACCAGGAGACGACTGAGATTCGAAACTTCGAACCAAACCCGGACTATCATTCCAAAAACCCCGACGAGTACGACCCCACTCGACAGAGATCATCGACCCTGGACACAGGCATCGCCTTCACAGCTTCCGCTTCTCAAGTCGTTGATGGGGACGCCAACTTTCTTGCAGATGATACCTCTGGGCATGTAACGGTAGTAGGGACATCGGTGGATGGACCTGGGTCGGACGCTGTACCTGCGGCTGGAACGCAGTCACTTCCATCGCAAGTCTCCAGTATGGCGCACCTACTGAATCCAGGCGGATGGGAGTCTGGGTGGGACTACAGTAACACGCCAGGAGCTACAGCAAGTTCGATCCTTGCGGGTGCACCTACGGATTGGAGCTTGAACTTGATCGACCTGAGTTTTGACTCGCCAGACTTGAGTGCTAGCAGGGCCTGGGTACCACCAGACTTTCAATCATGATTCGACTCAATGGCTCAATTGGATAGACGATCTGCAGAGAAAATAATCAAGAGGAAAGGGATAAGCGGGGAGGAAAGCCGAAAGTCCCCACCAGACAGTAATACAAGATCTTTCTGAGCCTGAGGCGTAATCACAGAGATTTTACCCAGTTCATTTCTCAGATCTATCCGTGGATTCAAATCCTCGCTAGATTGGCTCTCCTCGCAGAATGGGATGATAATGGCCATTTCGTTGCCGTCAATAGTGAGCCAACCACTCTCAAAGACCAACACGCTAGGCAGGCTTGTCGCACTTCGAGGTCTCAACCCCATCTTAGCTGCAGTTTCTCTGACACTGTCCTTCTATATGATAATCAGCAAGCGCATAGTATATTCGCTTGGTCTATGATCAATACCTCATGAAGCAATATGCCTTTGATCAGGTCTTCGCATTGTGGCGTTGATGGTTGTGGCCATAATTCCGTATTATTATCTTTTAACTTGCGATCACGCCGAACAGGAAAGCTAGCCTTCGATGCTTCTAGTAACAGCGCCGGCAGTGCGGCAGACAAAGGATGTAGGGAGGAAATCATTATCCGTGAAATGGTGTGTGGAATGTTCAAATCATGTAATGCCCCTAAACCTTGAACGTCCGCTTTTCTTTTTCTGAGAGCAGTGTGGCAGAGGTTGCGCCAAGGCGCGGGGCAAGGAAGCATATGAACTGAATTCATGTACCCGGACTATTGATGATCCTGTCCGCCTTGTGTGACTCATCGGCTTTTAGCCTGACACTCATCATTGTCTCTGCCTCTGTCGATATTAGTAAGCTGGAAAGAAGAATCAAAGGAAAAAGGCGTTGACTGACGTCGGATCTTCTAAACTAAGAGAGTTATGATTTCCAGGAATGATCATTCTCAGGATTAACGTTGCTGATGAGCCTGTTTGGACTTTTGAGGGGGACGTATTATTGACAGGCGATTGATTGCCCTGTAACAATAGTTCGGAAACATGCTGGTTCTGCTCAGGCATTTCGTCCCTGTAAGGCGAATGAACTGAATAAGGGTGCATTTGTCTTCGCTGGGGCACTCGTTAAAAGGTTCTTTGAAGAAATCTGTTCGCGTCTTCCAAGAAGCCAGTGTCTTGGTCTTATGGTTCTTTGGAGGGTGTAAAGGAATAGTTGCACCTCTGGAACGTCCGCACAACCTTTATATGCATTTCGTGTCGATGGAAGCCCAGGGCTTCTTGCGGCCATACATGATAAGGAGTCCCCGCGTGTTTGTTAGTCTGGGATGCAGCTCAAAATGACGACCTGGCATCCTTAGCAGGACACATTCGGACTGAAAGGATGGTGGCAAGTGTCTACAGGGTTCTTGAGACGCAAATCGAAAATCCAAAGGTGTGTTGAGTGGGATGAATTTGGCCCCACCCAAGCCACACCGAATGCAGGAGTGCGTCGAGCCCAGCGGAAGTACCTACTATACGTCAAGGATCCTGTTCTTGCTAGCGACACAAAGAACAAGTAAAGTGATCCCTGTGGAAGCTGCCAATACTTGAGAAGGAAAAGGTTGAATGATCCACCCGCCTTCGTACGGTCGGATAAGCTATCGTCAGGGTTTGATTTGGGATCGCTTAGCTCCCGTCACTAATGCGCTCTCTCACCTGTCGATGTCAATAAGAGAGTACTTTCAGACCTGGCTATGTGGTCGTCCGTATCTATACTAGCGGATAAACGGTTGCCAGGAGCATGCATTATTTACAAAGGGGGTAGGCGCAAATGTGGAGTATATCCTCTGGGAGTGTGCAGCCTTTACACTAGGGGTAAGCGTAATTGTGGAGCGTGCGGCGAGCTTCAAGCCACTTACGGACATAATCTGTATACACCAATGGTTGGCATACATAGTAGGATTCGCAAGCAAGGGATTGATTTAGGATGTGAGTGTATGTCAGTCTGTGTCTTTGATGTGATGATGTCCAATCAGAGTAAGTTATTACCCATCATTCAGTTCCGCACCTTTCACATGAGTACTAGCGTACCTATACACCGGTATCCCAATTTTGGGTGGGGCAATCCATTCCAACCATGTTGCCGACATACCCGCCGGATTCGCCCATTTCGGCCAAGTGGCCCATACCCAGTGCTGCCGCATTACCCACACTTCCACACGCCCTCACGGATTGAAGCTATTCACAGATTCAATCCAACCACTTTGTGGGCAACTGCCACCCTTTTCGCACCTTCCTTTCTTTGATCGCCGCTGCCCAAAACTCGCCATACAGTCAATCAATTGACGAATCGATAATAACCAAAGCCAGAGCGCGTTAGTCTGCGGTATCGCCCCCTGCTAGATAAACGCGATATAAGTAAGTCTTTATCCAATACTGTTGGTGTCACAGGGTATCCGATCGGATGGTTTAAACAATCCATTTCTATCAAATTATTGAAGCTACATTCCTCTCAAGGTACTTTAGCACTATATTTGTGTCGCTTATATGTGGTCTAGCCCTAATTATTAGCAACACTATGGCTCAGCGTGAGAAATCGTATACGATATTGAGTATAAGCCTGTAAATAAAGTGTATAATGTTTAATAGGAAGTCTGAGGTAAATCTCTAATATTAGATCTATTTGGACATTCATAAGCTAGTAATGAAATTGCGAGCTACCTGTTGTCACTCTGCTTGCTTCCTCCGGGTCCTTTTGATGGTTGGTCGTCGTCTTTCTAGTGGGCGCCTTGCTGTGACACCACACCGTACATTCCCCATCCTGCGCTGCCGAAGATCTGCATTTGCAGTTGACGCATCTCTTCCCACAAGGACCCACGCAAGAGCAACTTAGCGCATCACGAAGCACACGTGACAGGCTGTCGAACTTGGTTTGCTCTGCCCCCGATGTGTCTTTTTCCATAAAAAGGTCGCGGAGATGCTGCCAGCCTTGAAGCAGCTGAAGGGGGATGGCTTCATTTGTGACAGTTGGGTTGTTTGCGATCCACAGGACTTTCTCTGCCAAGTCCAGAATATGATGGGAGTCGAGAAACATGCCCCCAACCATGTGGGAGTCCACCAAAGTCAGGACCGCATGAGGAATGACATGGCCAGGGGGCATGACAAGAACGTCTCCAGGTTCGAGCACGACGATGTTGATAGCTTCAGGTATCCAATCGTCGCCTTCTTCCTCAAACATTCTCATCGCAACGCGAGATCGATTTGTGGGGAAGATTCAGACTTTCAAGCCCGCAAGGTTACACACCCATGTGCCATCGGGGTTGTCGACATGCATTCCGGTCATCGAACCGCGCTGGGTAAAAAGGGAGAAAATTGTCGAGGCGAAGAGGTCCACTTCGCGCGTCCCCAGCATGGCCGCATAGCTTCGTTTACCAGCAACTGCCTCTCCGTTCCACTGGGACTCCAGTCTGGAGTTAATTGCCGGTATTACGCCGAACCGCCGGCGATTTAGGAACGAGGGGCCAGGAGGTACTTGGCCTAGGAACTTGAGGTTCAGCAAATTAATCGGCAGTCGCTCATTCCTCAGGTCACTGCCTTCTGCCACGCGCCCGATCACCTCGTCGATACTCATTCGGATCGGGTCCTTGCCCTGGGTGCTCATGTCTTGAACATCCACCGTGCCGTCTTTGAAATGGGTTTTCAGTGTCTCTAAGAACTCGTCAAGGGTATTGCAAGCCGTCATTGGTCGGCCTGGTCTGATAACGATGGGTCTGCTCAACGGTACCGCTTCATCTAAAGCTTGTGCTAGCTCTTCCTCAGTAGCGTACCACACATCGATGTTGGATGAGTCGGATATAGTCCCGATCCGTGCGAATGGTATGTCTCGACCGTCTGGAAATAGTCTCTCAAGCAGCTCCAAGCTCTGGAACCATCTTGTGTGAACGGACTGACAGCGATGTTTGGCCTCGCGGCATTCGCTTAGAAGCTCTTGGATCAGACGGTCGTACTTGTTGCAGAACGTCTGTTCGAGAGTTGACGAAGACACCGTCGGGATTTCAGTGTTTGTTACCTGTCTCGTTGTTGGTAACTTTGCCTCTTCAAAAGATGTGTGACCAGTCAAATCCGTATGCCTTTTCCAATTGTTGTAGAGAAACGTGTTTTGACAAGCGGTGCATCTAAAGTGATTGGCTTGGTAGTGTTTAGGTAGCCGCTTACGAACCAGATACGCCCCACATGGTATAAGTCACGTGAAGATAAGATTAGGCAGTGAGCGCCGTCTCTTGGCAATGAGCGCTCATCCTTGGCAATGAGTGCTCATGATCGGCAATGAGCGCTCACCACCAACAGAGACCACTCATCACAACTATGACAAGGAGAATCAGGACTTGTATATAGGATGGACTTGGAAGCACTCAAGGACAGACTCCCATAGATCTTCAGCAATCAACTTCGTAACTTTCGTATCATCTCGATACAGGAAGCTTTTATCTATTCTCCAGTTGTGTCTAAACACTCAAACCATCGACCTTTGTTAGCTATACGATTGATCACCGTACACCTTGACCAGCAAGATTACCAACAGATCAGCAAGACCCGAAATACTGTAACCGAGTATCAAGCCTCAACGTCTCATCAGCAGACAACACCACTGAAGGATACCTGATCGTGACAATATAGTTCTACTATAGAATAAAGTTATTCTACTTGATTGTAACAGGCTAGGCCTGTGATTGGCCTTGTTAGAGTCGCGGCCCTGATCAGGGTGGGGCGCGCACGAGGATACCCTTATGAGTTGCAACCAGAAGTCAGATGGTCGATCTGACATTCTCGAACCTTTTGGCGAATAGCCGAATGGTTGCGCGCGACGCGCTGACGGCCGATGTAGTTGGTTGCCTGCATACGCCCCACTAGGGGCCAGCCCGTCACAGGACCTTAGACCTGAGTAGGGCTACTTGATGCATAATCCCTCTTCTACCTTCAGAAAGTCGTTCAACAGCCTTACAAATAGAGATTAAGGAGATGCTTTGATGACGAGAGATCTGACTCTTGATAAAGTTGGACTGAGAGCTTGCTTCTGTTTGGTTGTTTGGTGTCTTTGAAACCTAAGACGGAGGTGTCTGAGGTAATGATCCTGGGGGCGTTGGAGTGTGTAGCCGGATATCCAGATTTGTTAGGATACTTTCTGCACTCAGAGGAACGAGCCTAGCTCTTCTAAAACCCACTTGGATGTTTTTTTCTGTTATCGCTTGACTAAACGCTGCGCGATATGTAGGGAAGAAGTCTTCCTTCAAAATATTGGTTACACCTCGCCACATCTTATCCTTGATTTGCTGCCTATACGCCGGCTTCAATGGGCTAAAACACCTAAAATCGAGAGGCTGGAGTAGATGCGATGAGTGAGGGGGCATACAAAGCGTGACAATATCGTTGGCCTTGCAGTATATCTCAAAGTCTGCAGATTGGTGACTTTCGTGCCTATTGACGACGAGGAGGCGATGTTAGACATCGACGAGACCCCAGCTGGGCTTGACCGTCTTTACGACCGCAACTGGGAGAGAATCGAGAGACTACGAGATGTGGAAAGGACAAGAGCCTTTTCGCTGCTGCGATGGGCCGCATTTGCTCTTCGGCCCTTGACTGTATCCGAGATCACCGAAGCCGTGCTTATCAAGGACGACTGCGACGATCTGCCAGTCGATGAAATGCCGGACTCTGTTGATGATGACACCTTTAGTTATCGGTCACTTTAGGTGCACTTGTGCGATAGTATTTAGGTACGTTATGTAGTTTAGTTGTTTGTTTGCCAACTATCCAACTTCCTTCCCTCCTTGCTTTCCCACGCAGCTTCAATAGTAGAATTACTTAGATAACCTTATAAGGCCTATAATCGTGCAATTGAAATAACATCAATGGCGCGCCGCATCTTTTGTGCGATCGCATTTCTTAGTGAATTAAACATATAGCAATCTATATACCTATTAAGCTAACTAGTTTTGCTTTTTTAAAGTTGCCCTACTCTTAGAGATCTAACCTAACCTACCCCCCTTTAAGTTAGGGCCTATGTAATTTTGCGCAGTATGCCTCTAACCTATGTAGGTCAGGTCACTAACAGTAAGGTACGTTAGGTAAGATGTATAACGCCACTTCAGTCACCTCTCACAACAACGAAACAACCAATTAGACTGACACGGGATGGCCGACTTGATGTGCAGGGTTAAAGATTGAGGGGTAGGCACGCGCAATCTTACATGCAGCTCTCGACGCACCCAAACGGGCTCCTCATTAACGTCTACCAGACATAGTAAAAAGTTCAGGGCGCATACAGTGACGCCCATTTTAAAAAACAAGTCACTGAAGGCGCATCGAGCCTGGCCTTCCAGACCTCTCTTTCTGTGTCTTCCCACACACACATGAAGCACAGCCAAGATGCCGATGAACAAGATGAAACCCGAGCGCAAGACGTACTTCATCCTCCGTAGTACAGACTACAAGCCCGATGGCCTGATCCAACTCGGCCAGCTCATCGAGGACCCTCACACGCCCTACCGCCGCCTAGCGCCTCCTATCAGGCCCCTCCCTGCAGATGCCGTTCATTTCTCTCTCAGGAACGACTGGTCCCTGGACAAATCCAAGGGAGCGGCCGGCGAACTCGGCGTCTTTGCGCAGTTCCTGGCCGTGATCACCGCAGAGGCCTCGACCCACGCGTCCAACGAGTTCACGCAGTCGTGGAGCGCAGCCCAGCTCGAGACGACATTCCTCGAACTGGGAACGGGCAAGGAATCCGAGTACGTTACTTCCAGCGTGCAGAAGGCGGCGGTGCAAAAGTGTCTCACGCGCGAGGGGTTCTTCAAGAAGATGGTCCTCAGCAAGAAGGTCCTGTACATTATCACGGGCGTCAAGATTGCGAGGAGGCCCGGCCAAGTCTCGTATGGGGTGAGCAAGACGACTGGTGGTGCCGTGAAGCTGGGCGCAGACCCCGGGACCGGGGGGATGGTCACGGCCGGCGTACAGGGCGGGCTGGACCGGTCCAGCAGTATCGTCGAGAGCAGCACGCCGGATGAGGATTTCGTGTTCGCTTACAGACTCCGCAAGGTCCACGTCAACTTCAGCAGCAACAAGTCCCTGCTGGGGAACGATGTTTCCGGGGCCGAATTGCACGGGCACGGTGCTGGGGGAGGCGGTAGTGATACGAGCTCTGAGGAAGAGAGCGATGAAGAGGTGTCGGAAGATGTCGTTGTTGATGTTGATGAACTCGACAAGGTCTTAGTTGAGAAGGAGGACTTTGGAGACTCTCTCCCTGCCCGAAACGAGAAGATCGACGGCCTTGACGAGATCGATGGTGGCGAGTGCCTAGTCATAGCTGCAGAATAGTATCGCCAAAAGAAGGAGCTGACTGGTATCTGTACCCTCAGGCGAAGCCTCTGGTGCAGCTTTCCAGACTTGGAATTGGTTAAACAACACCGTGCAGTCACATGTTTCTCATCTGCCAATATGTTCAAACCAACATTTGATTCATCATAAGAGACATCGAAACCTACTTGACCCAAGCACCTAAGCAAAGTCTCAGCATCTGAGCGAAAAAGGACACAGGACCGCTCTTTTCTTCACCGCTGAAGTTGAAGTAGTTGTCCCGGCCCACCCAAGGGTTGAGGTAGTTGTGCTGGTCCGCGGTGGGCGCCATACTCATCTTCAAGAGTATGGCCCGGACGCCGTCGACCGTCTTGAAGTCCAGCCCTGGCTCGAGGTTGATCTCGGCCTTGTTCGCGTCGTAGAACTGGTACAGGATGGCAACGACCGACGCGGCGATCGGCGTCGCGAATGAGGTCCCCGACATGGCGACCCACAGCCCTGGGGACTTTTTCTTGTCCACCACCTTCAGCGACGTCTCTCTGTCTTTGTCTCTCACAGCTTCCGGCCAGATCGACACGACGTCGTGGCCCAGGATGCTGAAGCAGTAGCTCTTTTCCAGATCCGGGCTCGGGCTGAAGGAACACTTTCCACCCTGGTGGTCGGTCGCAAAGATCTTGAAAACCCCCGGGAACCGAGCCGGGAAAGAAACGTTGGCCTTTGAGTTCCCAAAGTTGCCCGCGGCCGCGAAGAGAATCTTATTTTCCCAGTTGGCCCTGCTGACTGCTTCTCGAAATTGTTGGGTTTTATAAGTTCGGAACCCAAACGACATTGAAATGATGTCTGTGTTCCATTCCGTGATAGCATGGATGATTGCCTAGTAACGGAGTAATGGTCATTAGCCGATCCCTCCCGTAGATACATTCGCTCGCAAAGGGCCCTGGTCCATTGTCAATCACTCACCTTTGTTACTTTCCCCTCCGCGTCAGGATCCTTCATCAGGGAGGCCCGGGTCGTGGCCACTCGGGCTATGGAGAGCTCAACGAGTGGTGCGAGTTGAAGCACAATTCCAGCGATAAAAGTGCCATGTCCGTCCTCATCAATTGCTTCGGCACTGGGGTTCTCCGTCACGAAGTCCTTGAAGAGAGCAACCTTTTTGTTTGCTGCTTGCCTGGAATCTTGCCATCGCCGCTTGATGACGAACGGATGGGTTTTGTCGAGGCCAGTATCGATGATGGTAACTCTGACTCGTTCCATATTCTTGTCATGCTGAGGACTGAGAATCGTGTTGCGAGACCTGACGAAGTCCCTCATCCACTTTTCGCTGTTCCTACAAGTCATCGTTAATCAATGTGAAGCAATGGTCATCAGTTTCGAACGAAGACTAACTTACTGTATGCTGCTAAGGATGGTCTCCGAATCGAAAAAGGCCGGCTCTGTATCTAGATGCATTGGTGTTTCTGCATATGTGAGTTTTGTCAGCTCTTTCATTGTCCCAATAATGCCCCCAAATGCCTCTGAAGATGTTGGATACGTACCAGGTTCCGACCACTCCGAATATCCTGTGTCTGTTCTGCTGATCCCTTGCTGGATCTCGAAATCTTTCTGCATATTTATCTCCCTCTTCAGAGCCTCTTCTTCTTCCCCTTCCCTCTTCCTTGCATGCTCCTCCTCTCTTCGCTTATCTACAAACTCCTTCTCACTGGTTTGCTGTTCTCTCTCTTCGCCCAACCTTTTGACTCGGTTTTCGTCGTCCCGTCTCCTTTTCTCTTCCTCTTCTAACATCTTTTTCTCCTCACTACTCTTCTCTTCATTCTTCTTCCTCTCTTGCTCCTCCGCCATTTGCTTCTCTTCATTCTCCCTCTTCCTCTTGTTCTCTTCATGTTCCAGTCTCCTCTGCTCTTCGTCCCTCTTCTTCTTTTGGCCTTCCTCTCTCTTCCCCTTTTTGGCTTCTTCTTTCAACCTTTTACGCTCCTCGTCCTTCTTCCTGTTTTCTTCTTCCTCCTTCTTCCTCTGCAAGGCCTCTTGGACCAATGAGTTCCATTGGTCTATGACCAGCCTCCTGCGGCAAGTGATGTTCCGCCTGGCCGTCTTCTTGGCTTCCGATAACGCTCTCTTCCATCTTTGCTTGACCATTAGTCTGCGGCAAGAGAGATGCCACTTGTCCTGAATCTCCTTCTTCTGGGGTAAGACATCCCTCCTTACTTCAGCGCGCACCTGGTCCAAGCACCGTCTCCATCTCTTACAAGCCAGAAGCCCTGTGGCTTTCCTCCACTCATCTTCGACTTCGTCTCCTATGCACACTGCCGTTACGGACTGACCGGGATCCTGGGCGCCATACTCCCGTACCCGGGACTGAACAGTTTTGTAAACTTCGTACCCGCTCTTTCGATCCTCCAGGTCCGCGGTGAAGTGCTTGAACGCCACAATCCCGTGGTGTTGCATATCAACTAGTTCCTCGTCGTCCATGTCGTCGTCGATTTGGACTAACGCCCGGACACGAGTCCTGTTCAGCTTGGCAAGCTCCAGGGGCTTTCGGTCTTGGCTTTTCAGCAAGACTTTAGTGCAATGAAGTAAATCATCAATGTCCTCGCCTCGGTTGTCGTTGGCTTCTTCATTCATGTTCTCCACGGCGAAACTCAGTGCCTCGAAGTGGAGCTTTTCGGCTCTCGCAACATTTCGCGTCTCCTCTTCCATGGCCAACTTGATGAGCGAGGCCGTTAGATCCTGTCGGGCCTGCAGAATCTTCGAAGAATCGGGGGGCTTCTGGGATCTCCGGGCTTGGAGAACCTGTCGGTAAAGTGTCTCGGCTTCGCCATAGTTCCCCATGTAAAAGTAGCACTCCCCCAGATGGTGCCGCGCTACTACGACGTCAAAGTTGTCGCGAGGGAGTTTCTTGATAATGTCCCACAACATTGCGTCCAGAATCAACTTGGCAGCCCTGCTTGGATCAGTTTTCTTCATCTGGGCGGCCTCTCTGATAGCTCTGTTGAAGTCCTGAAGACTTAGGTTCGTGCGGTTCTCGAGGCTTGAATGATCTGGACTGTTGTCGACAGCCTTTGGTTTGGTAATTACCGGTATCTGTTGGGAATCTGAGTTTCCTACTACCTGGAGACTCTTTTCTTTAGTTTTGATGCTTCGATGGAGTTTGATGTTTGTCCCCCCCTCATTTGATGTGTTCGAGAAGGGCGCGGATTGACCTGCAGAAGCTCTTAACGTAGGTTCGACGCTCCGTCCTCTCAGCATTTGATTCCCCGAGATATCTGTAGATAAACCGGATTCATTCCGAAAACCCGTCTCGCTTTTCGATCCGTTGGTATTTGGGTCGGGCTGGCTGGTGCTTAAAGGTTGGCCATGATGAACATGGGGTTTTATGAATAGAGGCTGCTGCGTATCGCCGTTCCCCGCTTGAGTCGGCCACATTGTTGGAAAGCGACGGGAACATGGACAGAGAGACGACGGGATAATCGTAGCCTTCGCGCGCCTTGTACCTTCGAATCCGGCGACGTGATTAATGTCTGCGTTGGGGCCCGATCTAAAAAGCAAATAGTCACAAAATTCGGACAATTGTAGTCCAGTCAACAGCACCAGAGGCTACTTTGGTCATTTTGAGGGAAAACATCGAATCGTCTTGGCTGAAAGGTAAAGGCTAAAGGCGGGGTGTTCCAGCTGACCTCCTGCGGCGTTTACAATCCCTGTCAGCGATGGTCATTGTTGGTGGAGGCGTGATTATGTGTATTTGGCCCGCCAGCACGTAAGGCCGCGCACAGTTGTAGCATCAGTTCCATGGCCACGAACATTCCCTTTATCACAGTTTCTATATGCCCTAATAAGTTTCTGACCCGACACTACGTTTTCCTTTGTCCACCGTGCAGTTCATCTTGCTTGGCTGAAGGCACCTTTAAGGTCATCATGGGCAAAGCCCGTGACAACTATCGAGGTCTGCTATGTTTCAAGTACTTGATCTCCGAGCGGGGTCTTTGTTTACCCACTCATGTGACGAATGGATACGCATGGGCAGCCATGGAATCTCTGTTTTGCTACCTCATCCTCTTGAGTATGTCCTTCACAGCCGTGTTGGTGTTAGAGTCGGCATGCCATTCATCGGTTTCCCCAGAAGTCCGTGAGTATTTACTTCAAGCTGTCAGTCCACATGGTTTTCGAGTAACGGCTCGCTCTCAATGCACACATGATTCCCATAAACTTTGAGCGGTTTCTGGCATTCGAAGGCATGCTAAACCAGGCCGAGGATCTTGACCGATACGGCCATGCTCGCTTATGCACTCATCTCATCAGCCAACCCCATTCAGGATATTAGCCGATGCATCCGCTCCTGGATGAGCCAACCAGCCGATATCTGCAAGAAACGCAATTGGTCAGGCTACGCTCACCACCACTGAAATGATCAAAGGGGAACGAAAGTCGACTTCCTGAGGGGTTGGCAAATGCACATTATCACTCTTGATGGGCGGTTAGGAGCACAGTGTGCAATCTCAAGGCCATTACCTCCGACGTGTTATGGAGTACCTATCAGCCTCCGCTTCAAGAATAAGTGCAACGCACAGCCTTATCGAGGGATTTCCCGAGCTACCGCACGGGAGTCGGCCAGGAGGGCTGGCTGGCTGGCTGGCTTGTAATAATGAGGGATCATGTGGGTGGCCAAGACTCCTCCGAAGGTCCCAACCTCATCTTCGTTCCCTTGTTCACCGCGACCGAGTGAGTTGTCATGAGAGTCACACCGACGAACAGAGCTGGTTCAAGGATAGCAACTGGTCAGAGGCCTTGAAGAACCTCTCATGGTTCTCGAGCTAAATGACGATTTGATTGATCCTGGCTTCAGCCTAGGATGGTTGCTCAGCCACCAAACACTGCGGCCAGACAAGAGTCAGCCCCACAACCATCCGAGCAAGGACCTACACCTACTGCGTGTGTCGAAATCAAGGAGTTGCTTGAGAGGCAGGATGATACCACTCGGATCACCATTACTCAGACACTCCCCCGAACCTTGAGCACTCGGACCGCAACTGTGACGCTTCACGGTGATATTCCAACAGAGCCGCCTCCACGTTCATCCGAAGGCGTCAGCAACCAGCAGCTTGGGGCAATCATCGGCGGTACGTGCGCTACAATATTGACACTCTTACTTCTTGGATGTTGGATTCTCAAAAGACGACGGAAGAACAAACCATTTGTCAAATCACCCCGCAGGGGCAGTTCACCTTTTCCATCGGCGCCCCTCCGACCCTCTCCGTGGTCTCCCCGATCATCAACCGGACCCGGGGGGCGGCAAGGACCCAGGCGTCCCAGTAATACTTCTCCGTCTTTTTCAGGTGAAGATTTTTTGGACGACAAATATCCGCGACCTCCTCCAGACTCTGGGCCTCCAAGACCCTCTCCACCATACTCGAGACCCCCACCAGGTCCGATAAATTCCAAGACATCGCCTGCTTCGGAGAATCCCACGTCACCTACGTCTTCAGGCCCAGGACATATACCTCATCCTCCAACAGCTCCAGTGTCATCAAAGTATACTCCCAAATTTGTTCCTACGGCAGGCAACCAGAGGCCGTCGACAACCTACTCAGCATCATGGGTGCCACCAGCCATCAACAGATCTGGCGCCTATCCAGTTCAACCACAACCTGAATCCACACTCCCCACACTCCCCTCCAGGTCAAGGCCTCGTTCCACTTTTGAATCTGGTCCGTTGAAGTCCGGCGTCACGGCGATGCCCCGAGGCGGACCATTAAGAACAAGCACTGCTCCAGCCACCAGGCCCACTGTTTATATTCCAGTTCCACCTCCTTCTCACCGTCCCAAGATTATCACAGCTGATCCGGAAAGAGCATCGGGATCCTCGAGCAACATTAAACATGCGCCTGGTTTTTCCGGTCACGGTCGTCCGGGAATGATCTCATCCATTGGCAACACTGCTCGAGTTACAACATCTTTTCAACAACCTCCAGCACCGGTACTGCCGGCACCCTTCAGCAGATTACACGGAGAGAAAAAGACGGTCAAATTTCCTGATGTCCTGGAAGAGTCAATTCCTGAACTCCCCACGAATACCGACCTACCGTCACCCGAGCATACGAAAGGAAACAAAAAGTCAACACTCATTCCACCATCACCCAGACAAAATCGTCACTCGAATGGCGGGGTAAAGTCCACTTCTCCTGAGTTCCAAGATGAAGATCACCCTAAGATTCCAGAGAAGCCGGCTGGGTCTACGCCCAAGCCCAAGGTTGCAGATGAGGCCAACGGTCAGACAAGCTCTCCCGTCGAATCCCAATCGGGCATGAACAGCCCTGCTACTGGGTCACAGTCGAGAGTCCCATCCCCTGAAATCATAAACGTCGACCAAGAGCCCCCATTGGAAGGGTTGAATGAACCTGTACCCAAATCTAACTATGCTGAGAAGGTTAACGTTCAGCCAAGCACTCCAGCAAGTCACCGATCAGGGTCAAATAGTCCTCACTCTGGTGCCCATCCGATGACTCAATCGCCTACAGTCATTGAAGTCAATACTGAGCCTCCGATACACCAGGAGTCGGGATCGGTTAATACTGTAAAGCACAGCAAGCCTAGAGCCGCCAACACTCTCAAAAGCTTCTTAGAGGGTAAACCAAGAAGCCGAAGGTCCAGCTTCAGCGTCGCAAGTCATGCACAAACAGGTAAGACTTACAACACCCGCCAGAGTCCGTCCGACTTTTTGGTAATCGAAAGCGTTTTTCTTTGCAGCTCCTGCGGCCTATTCTTCTTATTCGTATTTCCGGTCACCTCCAGCTCCGCCAACAACCACATATCGACATGCACCACCTCTTCCTAGCGATGGTTACTACTACGGCAAGAACCACATCCCGCATTATCATCCTACTCCTCCTCCTCCATCGGGCCACGCGGAAGAGGCGAATGTGACTGAACACGCTGAATTACCGCAAGCAAAGCCCGTTCGGGCCGCTGGTCGAGAGGGACGTCAGAAGAACAAGAACAAGAACAAGAACAAGATTTTGATCAAGACCAAGGTACTTGTTTACTTTGCCGGGAGGGAGGGCGAAAAAGACAATAAGAAACGGTCGCCGAGTCGACGACGACCATTTGAAAAGGATGGCTAGGACCGAACAGAACCATTAGGGGCAGCACTGTTGCACACTCACACTGCGTCTTCATCTCTTCTAGTTATACCCAGTATTTGTTTGTTGCTTCCTGGTCATTTATCATGTTGGTTGCCGGCCATCGTCTCTACCGGCAATGGGGCCAAATATGAAGACGTTTGTTTCCCGCTGAAATTTCTGGGGTTGATGTGTGATACATACGGCCTTGTCTATCACCTCGAAGGCTCGGACGAGATTCGCGATCACTTGCTCAACAGTTGGGCAGCTGTGAAGGTAACCCTTTTAGCGATTGAGCAGTAAGTAATCAATAGCTTGGTTGGAATGTACGGCTACGAATAACACTTTTTAGGCCCCACAAACTCGACAAACTAGAATGTCATAAGGGCGAGGACGGCGATACCACATTGAGATGGTGAAAGTTGATGATGATGATGATGATGATGATGATGATGATGATGATGATGATGATGATGATGATGATGATGATGATGATGTATTTAACGTCCAGGGTAATAAGGGACGTGCCGGGCTGTGCCGACATAGTCGATGCTAATCTAAACTATTTTACAGGCTGCCGTCTTCACCTAACGTTCCTGTTCAATAAGTCTAGCAGATTTCAGAGAAGAAATTAGTCGCCTCTATCCATTCGCATAAAAGGGAGGCTTCCTATGCAGAGCCTATAATGCTTGCTTTCGCTATACGTTGGCGGAGATGGCGTGGCGTGGCCCTCCGGCTACGCATACTGAGTCTGAGCCTCAAGAATTGTGACATTGCCGCCGTACTTGACAAGCAATCCCAGCGAGGGGGAAATGACGGGTGGTAGGCGATCGAAGCTTGTAGCGCGGATATTGCCCGACTCCTCGATGCGGGCTCTGACCTCAGCTGGGGTGGGAAGCGTCAGCGCCGGTGTCTTTCCTTTACTAAAAGCTTGAATTATGAGAGATATTACTCTGAATATGAACAGAGTGTCTGTCAAGCTGATGGTTGGAGTTGAGGTATCTGGTCGGCATTGCATGTAGATGGTAGCTTGAGTGAAGTTAGATATTCTCGATAACAAGAAACATCGATTATTCCGCAGGGCTGTCTATCTGCTATTGGCCTGGATTAGAGCGTGGCGGGGTACAGGGCTGGAACTCGAGCAGCCTGGGTACCCCCGCCTTCACTGCATGTGAACCCCACTAGAACCGTTGAAAGCACAGATCTTGGTTTGTGAATAGCCACAGTGAAGTCACAGCTCTCCTCTTTAGGGTTGGCAGCAGCCCGTTTGAGTACAGCAGTACAGCATAGTGTGGCTTGGACAGAGGCAAGTATCCACATCACGAACTTTTGTAGTTAGAAAGAAAGCAATGGTCACACGTGGTGGTCGATCGATACAGTCAGGGACGTCCCCTAATGTTTGGCAATGCGTCAGACAAGGTGACTATTCAATTTACCGTCAAACTAATATGTACTTATTTGTAGTATGATGTACACAGTAACATCGCGAGCCTGGTCCTACTTGGCAAACATAATTTTAAGTAGCGACACCTTAATCAGTTACCAATGGCAGATTAACCTTGTTTTTAGTCCTGGCGTAGCTCGATCACTTCTACCTTGATCTTCTCAGCCTCGTCATACCTCCCCTGGTAGTGGTATGTTGTTGCGAGATCAGCCATGCTCCTGATCGTGTCGGGGTGCCTCTCGCCTAGAACCTCCTGGCGCAGCTCGAGCACTTCTGTCTGAATCTTCCCCGCCTCGTCATACTTTCCTTGCATGCCGTATGTCGCCGCGAGAGAAGCCATGCTGAAGATCGTGTCGGGGTGCCTCTTGCCTAGAACTTCCTGACGTAGCTCGAGCACTTCTACCTTGATCTTCTCAACCTCGTCATACCTCCCCTGGTAGTGGTGTGTTGACGCGAGGTTAGCCATGCTCCTGATGGTGTCGGGGTGCCTCTTTCCAAGAACTTCCTGACGTAGCTCGAGCACTTCTACCTTGATCTTCTCGTCCTCGTCATACCTCCCCTGGGCGTGGTACGTTGTTGCGAGAGAAGCCATGCTCCTGATCGTGTCGGGGTGCCTCTCGCCTAGGATTCTTTGTCGTATGGCAAATGCCTTCTTATCTACCGGCTCTTTCTCGTTCCACCGTCCGCGGTCGAACAGGTAGTCTGACACCTGACTCAAAAGGCCCGCAGCCTCTTCATCTACGCCCGCTTTGCATACTCCAGCCCACTCACTGCTCTGCAAGGCATGAGGAAGCCACAACTCCGTTTCCTCCCACGTTTCTCGCAACCTCGGTGGGAAAAGGTCCGATATAAGAATAAGTGCTGTCCTAGAAAATCGCTCTGCATCCTGTTGGCGTCCTTTCTGGCTCATGCTATATCGGGCTGCATCCTGGACGAGTTTATGCATCTCGTACGTCTGGCCAACTGGCTGGTCTTTTTGCGTGGATAAGAATGAAAACTCTCTCAGTCGAGTCAACGCAGTGGTTATAGCTTCGTTATCGTTGTCCGATTCGTCGCCACTTTCCGTAGACGAGCTAGTACTGCTTGTACTCTGTGTGTCATTGCCAAGGGCTGACTTGACTATTGCATCGATGAAACTTTTGGGAATGTTCTGATTATGAACATACGCCAGAGTGAGGAAGAGTTGATATGCCGTATCGTCCTCCTGCCGTATATGCTCCATCGAAATGGTCCATGTTTCCAGGATACTGTTCGGAACTTCACGTCTACGATGTCGGTCGTGTTCTGACTTCTGCAGAGTTTTCCATCTCTTCTTCCCTGCCTCCAGTCTTGACAAGTACTTTGCCACTGGCGCAGAGGTTCGGCGGATGTAGGCAGCGGCTTGGGAAACGGCAAGAGGTGGTCCAACTGCGCCAATAACTCAGAAACAGCAACTTTTTCGTCGTCGACAACTTTCTCGTTTCTTGACACCTCGAAAAGCGCCGTAGCCTCATCAACTCTCATGCGGCCGACTGGCACTCCCCGCCGAGCGCCGACGAGACTACCGACGAGCCGTTCGTCACGGCTTGTCCAGAGTACGGTGCCGACAGGCGCCCGAGGAATATAGTCATCCAAGCACGTTGCCTCCGGCGTGGCCCGTGCGCTTGTCGTTCTCCCAACGCCGAAAATGCCGAGATTGTCTGCGTTGTCGACAATGAGCAACCAGCGAGGCTGCACCTCGATCCACTCGCGCACCGCCCTGAGCAGCTCGTTGCCTTGGAACCTGTCCGCCAGCCCGGCTCTCCTCGCAAGCGCTTCGTAATCTTGAGTGAACGTCGCTTCGCTATCTGCGTGGACCCAATATACTGAGCAGTCGGCTTCGCAGAATCGGCGGTAGGCGAACTCGAGCGCTATCTGTGTTTTCCTTCGATAGTTAGTGCTCTGTGCCAGTAGGACGATGGTAGCTTACCCAGATCCCCCAAGACCCCATAGAGCGGCGCTTTGGTATTCGGCGACGGGCGGGAGAAGAGCGTCGAGTCTGATGAAGACATCGGGGCGGTCGATGATGTCGTTGTTGCGCTCGAAGGGTACGACGAAGAGGGGTCGTGTTACTGTCGCTTGTGGGCCTAGACGCTTCAGTTGGCTGTCGAGCGCGGGGTAGTGACATGCTTACGGCCATCAGACACCGTCACGTTTAGCGTCCCGCCGGTTTCAACGCGGGCGCCGGGGAATGCGATATGTCCAGTTGTCGATCCGAATGACATTTGCCCATCCATGGCGGATTCCGTGCAGTGGATGGCACTGTGGAGGTTTGGTCGCAACGCCGGAAGTCCTGTGTTGTCAGTTATGAGATAGGCACCAGTCGTAGAGCAACCGGACATCAGGCTGGCTTGGCTTGCAGGCATCCCCAACACGTGCTTCCCCAGCCTGGTCGTGCCAACCTACACCATCGCAATCGTCTACTTTGTCACTAACACCGCTAGACCACAAACCACCACCATGGCCGTCCGTCCTAGCCGCGACGACGAGTTTGAGATCGCGGTGGGCGCTTTGCCGCCAGAATACGATGCCGAACACACTCGACTGGTCGTCGTCGTCTTGGCGCTGCTCCCCAACATGGGCATGGTGAGTGCCGCGAGCGCCACGGCCAGCCTGCGACCGAGCTACATGGGCCTAAGGCTGGCAGATTTGCGGTGGAGTGCCTAGTCTGGATCCGACGAGATAGTTCCGGGCGAGTTGTCATCAGCACAACGGTCGTTCAGGATGACTACGGCCGGCAGCACCCGGGGAGGTTCATGCGAAGAAGCACCATGGATGAGGATTTCGGTCGATCCAATACAGACATTCGCTCTCTGCTGGCGACGTTTCAGGAGACCATGAGCGCGAACGCGGCGCTTTACAGGTCCTACATCAGATCCGGTAGAATGCTGCTAGAAAGAGACGGAATACTACCGTAATACTACCTTCCCAGTGCATCCGAAGATAAGCTTCGCAAGCCAGACTATTAGCACAAGCATTCGGGTCCATCTGGTTGCGGATGCATCAAGCACGCATGTGAGGCGGCCCAGGCCACTCCTGCGACGAGCTCCGCTGCGACACCGCGCAACTAGGATCCCGGGAGCGGCTCGTTATAGACCTCGAGATGGAGGGGGCCGACATGTGGGACGAACTGCCATGCATCGTCGTCAAGGGGTCTGTGACTAGCCGGACAGCCACAAAAACAAGACCTGGCAGGCATACGCAGTTGCAACGACAGCATCCGTTATGAAGGCTCTTCTGGCACGTTGCATTCAAACGGACACGCCAGGGGGAATCGCGGCGGCGGCGGCGCATCGCGCACACCGTCCAGCGGCCCGGGGCTGTCTCCGAAGGGCTAATCCCTGGAAAGTCTGTGTTCGCGTGGGAGCACGCAAGGGGAGGAACGACAAACATGAAAATTGGCAGCTGACAGCGTGTTTCCTGAAAGTGGCTACCAGGTTTGAGTTTATTTGTGTTAAGCTAGATCGATCATGTCTCAGTCGTTAGCAATCGAGGGTAGTGTCTCAGCAACACGCCGTGGCGCACTAAGCGCGAGGCGAACCACCGCCGGCCCAAACCCCGGGACGCGTAGCGCCGCGCGCAGTGCGCAGTGCATGCTCTCACGCATTATTGTTCAGGTACCGGTACGATGGCCCGTGACGCAGAAACCCTAGGTGCACGACCCACGGGGTGTCGACCAGTGTTGCGGCGTTTGTGCTGGTGCGGGGCGATCGCTGCTGATTGGCGCGTGTCTCACTGGGGACACACGTGCAGGCCGCTGGCTCGAAGCCCGGCGAGAAACATGGGATGACGACCTTCCGAACCACGGTTCTGATGTCAAACTCTAACCATACTAATGCGCACTCGAACTGTCACTCAACCGGAATGGACCCACAGATGGCGTTCAACGGCCCGCTCCGTGGCCAAAACGTCGTTGCAGGCATGAGCGTATCGGGCGGGACAGCCAACGTCCACTTCCACCACACGGCCGACCACACCCGGAGCGCGCCCGTGCGAGCCCTGCCGTTCCCTCTTAACGAGGATGTTGTCGTCCGCCCCGGCATCTTCTCGCAGCTCGCAGAGATGCTCCCTGTTTCCGAGGCTCGGAGCGCCGCACTATGGGGCCTCGGCGGGTCTGGGTACGTTTCGCGTTCGGCCGACCTGCTAGCACTGCTGACGAGCCCAGGAAAACACAGGTCGCCCTCGAGTTTGCCTACCGACGAGCCGAAGAGCGCGATGTTTGCTCCATCTTCTGGGTCCACGCCGACACCGAAGCGACCTTGACCCAAGACTACACGTTGATTGCGAGGAAGGCGGGGTTATCGGCACTGAATGGCGAAGAGCTGCTGATGGCCGTGCGTTATTACATCGAAGCGCAACCACGGTGGCTGCTGGTCCTTGACAATGCAGACGACCTCCGGCTTTTTGGCGTCGACGCCACATCGACCGGCAACTCGACCAGACCATCAGCTTCGGGGAGCTTGTACCGCTTCGTGCCCAAAGGCACCTCAGGATCGATCCTGTGGACGAGTCGCGACAAGAAGATCGCCGGCAGTCTTGTTGGACCATCGCGGGCCATCGGCATTGCTAGCATGCTTCCGGTAGAGGCGCAAGCCTTATTCTCGACGACGAAGGGCAGCGTTCTGAGCGACGAGGAGCTCGATGATGTCTCAGCGCTGCTTTCGGAGCTCCACCACATTCCGCTTCCCGTCTCACAAGCAGCCGCCTACATGCGACGAACGGCCACACCGGTGAAGAAGTACTTGTCGAGGCTGAAAGACGGCAAGAAATGCTATTCTCACAGAAAGAACAAAACCCGGCGCACCGCCTACCAAAGAGCTTACTAGCTTTGCCGTCTACATGATCACGGTTCGTCTCATCCTACCGTCTGTCACACCTGCTCGCCCTCTTAGGAAAACTTCGGCGTTCGAGGCATCTCAAAACCTATCAAGGCTGCACTGAATCTCATCTCATCACATTGTCTGACTGGCAATATCGCAGTCGTTGTTCATCGCTGACTAGGCTACTCTTTGACTCGTCCAGGAGGCTAGCAATCTATCGGTAAACACATATGCTTGAATGGAAGAGACAATGGCCAGTACTAGGACCCGGGGTCTTACATTGGAAGGACGTGATTCTTCATTATTTGATTTTCCTCAATTTTGTCGAAACAGCCGTATTGTCGAGAAAGCCTGTCAATCCCTTTCAACTGGTGAATTTTAAGCCAGCTTAGGTGCCAGCTTCGGTCGCGAGGTCTTCCAGAGTTTTGGTATTCATGGTCGAAAAATGGAGAGCCAAGTCGACAGCATACGTACCGAAGCCCTGGTATTGATCCTACAGGATGGTGCGTAGGCTTACTCGAGGGTGGTTGAACCAAAGAATGGTGGTTGAAGAAGCGGGCCCGAGTAGTACATAGATGTATGCCTGGGCTGCGGGCGGTTCGCGGATGGGCCGTTCGGGGACTACGCGTCAGTCTAGGCCCAGAAGAGTATAAGTGGGTGCGAATAAGTGACCCCGCTTTCCACCGGCGCGTACGCCGGCAAAAAAACGACCTGGCAGTAACGGTCCCCGGGTCCCCGAGCCCGCAGCCTAGTTAGACTTCTACTAGTCGGGTCCGCTCCCGATCGGCCTGCCGGAGTCGCCGCTGAGATAACTCCACAATTGACACCTGTCGTGCTGCCGTCGAAGGATCCCAAATCATTTCTGGTGTTTCATAGCAGGCCGCGAAGCACAGCCGTCGCATTGTTCAGACGCGCATCGGTCGCTTGGCAGAAGAAGTACGACAGAATGCGTGTGCCTGCAGGCAGCTTCTCCAGCTCGTCGATGATGCCGCAGAGCAGCATCGTCTTGTCCTTGCCGAGATCCCCCTTGATCCAGAGCAGCCGGCTCTGGTCGTCGTCGTCGCGCCGTCGCCGAAAGTCGTCATGATCGAGGATCCAGCGGTACGAGTCTCGCAGCAGGCCGCCTTTTGTGCGCTCGATGCGCGCTTTGTCGTCTCGCGGGTCGGTGGTGTGCAGGCCCCGAAGAAATTCGCGGCTGCCCTCGGATATTGCTCCTTCATCAATGGTCAGTCAGGTCGGATGGGTGTCTTCGAGCGCGGGGTAGTGCCATGCTTACGACCGTCAGAAACCGTTACGTTGAGGGTTCCGCCGGTTTCAACGCAGGCACCGGGGAATGCGACATGTCCAGTCGTCGATCCGAATGAAACCCGCCCATCCATGGCGGCAAAATCGAGTGCAGTGGGTGATAATCCGGAGATTGGGCTCCAACGCCGGAGGTTGAGAGATGGACACTAGTCACAGAAAGATTAGGAAATCAGGCTGGCTTGGCACGCAGACACAACCAACACATGTTACTTCGCCTTGTCGTAACAACCCGTAGCATCATAATCTTCCACCCGTCAATTTCACTAGACCCATGCCCACCCATCCAAGCCGCTGCAGCGAGGGCGTGAGTTCTTCAGAATCTTGGCATCCTTGGCCAGAACATGGAAAGCCAAGTCGACATCATGGATAATCACAAAGCCTGATATGGAAGGTGAGTCGGATGCATGCCTGCAAACGCACGAGGGCCGTAGCGACTCGATTAACTCAGTGGCCTTCTCAGGCGATGGCACCCGATTGGCATCGGCGTCGCGCGACGTCAAGGGGTAATTATTTTGTTAGCAGAGCAGGATCGTCAGCATTTCGCATTGCAACATCGCATTGCGACAAGGTTAACATTAGAGCGAACTCATTTCGGTCTCAGCTGCCTGTGGTTCCTACGATTCAATCCGATTCCTGCAGTACCCATTTCAATCTGTGGGTATCATCCAAACACCCAACACCAACATCAAAACACTTTAAGCAGATCCAAAAGTCGCCTCTGTTACAGGTTCCGCATCGGTAGTATGCCTTGCCATTCGGAACGCGGATAGTACAAACATCACACCAGCCTACACACTCATCGATGAGAATTACGAGATCTCCTGTTGACGCGTCTACACTGGTGGCTTCAACCCCGGCCTCAGTCAAATGTTGAAGCAGGAGCTGAGCTGTTTGTTGATTTCCGCTCTTTTTAGCACGACATAGCGCGGTTAGGCCGAGTTCATCCTTGCTGTCAAGGCAGACGTTCTTGGCTTCGAGCAGAAGCTCGACTGCGCTTCGCTGTCCGTGTCTCGACGCTGCGATCAGTGGGTTGCATTATAATGGTCCTTAGCATTCACTAATGCCTCGTTGGAAAGCAATAACCGCACGATTTCGCTGTGCCCTCGTATCGCCGCATAGAAAAGAGCTGTACGACCAGTGTTGTCCTTATCATTCGCGTGATCTTGATATGCTTGAAGGAACAGCTTGACCACCTCGAGATGGCCGTCACTTGATGGTGCATGGAGCGGTGTCTATCCGTCCTTGTCGACGACCGTGATGTCTGCTCCCTTGTCGAGGAGCATCTGGACGATGTCCTTTTGGCCTCCGTATGAAGCAGCTTGAAGAGCGTTGCCATATTCGCCACCCTGGGCATTGACGTCTGCTCCCTTGTCGAGAAGCGTCTGGATGATGTCCTTGTGGCCTCCGTATGAAGCAGCTTGAAGAGCGTTGCCATATTCGCCACCCTGGGCATTGACGTCTGCTCCCTTATCGAGAAGCGTCTGGATGACCTCCTTGTGGCCTCTAAATGAAGCAGCTTGAAGAG